>ML835341.1:103462-120562 GCA_009831015.1 Picea engelmannii | reverse complement strand
AGAACTTTCAGTTAACTTCTTATTCAGATGTTGATTGGGCAAACTATGTTGATGAGAGAAAAAGCACCAGTGGAGGAGCATTCTTCCTGGGTGACTCATTAGTAGCATGGCTTAGTGAAAAGCAAGGATCCATTTCATTATCAACTACAGAGGTAGAATACATTTTTGCGGCTACTTGTTGCACACAAATTTTATGGATGATACAAACTCTTGTAGATTTGAAGGTAACTTACACTGATCCCATTTCACTTCATTGTGATAACACCAGTGCCATCGATCTCTCTAAGAATCATGTACTTCATTCAAAATCTAAGCGCATACCAATAAAATGCAATTTTCTCAGAGAACAAGTTACAACCAGAATTGTTCAGGTGAATTATATACCTTCCACAGAACAGATAGCTTATATCTTTACTAAACCGTTAGCAGCGACACCTTTTGGATATCTTCGCCAAAAGTTGGGCGTGATCTCACTGTCAAACTAAGAGGGTCCATCTTGTCAGGGGGAGTTTTTGTTGGTTGAATATCTGATACCCTCGACATGTACTGCAACAGCTCAGGGGGAGTGTGTTTCTTCTTTGCATTGATGTCAAAGGGGGAGAAAGGATGGTAAAGAAGTAGGATGTTCTTCAAGGGGTTGGTGTGGTAATTACAAGGATAGTCAAGTTGGATGTTCTTCAAGGGGTTGCCATCAATGCCAAAGGGGGAGATTGTTGGCATGTTCTCAGATAGAGGCAGAGTATGTGTTTTTTTCATTGATGGCAAAGATTAGCATGATCAGCAGAGTGATGATAGTATGGCAATGGAAAGATCAACTATGAAGAGAAATAGTGGTTGTTGGATCTCATTCAGAATCCCTGATGACTGTCAAATCTGAATTCAGATAGGAGTAATGCGCAGTAGAAGAGAACAGATCTCATGTGTTAGATATGAGCTCAAAGACCAACCATCGTTGGATCCATAAGAAGCAGCACGATCTTTACGTACAAGATGAAGCGGGCCTACAAAATCCTGAAAGTAGGAGGATCGTCCATCTTCAAGTAGGACACATGGAGAGCAATTGGCATTTCGTTGACTAGAAAGTCAAAGAAAGGAGGTGCTCTATCCTTTGAAATCACGACATGCAAAACCCCGATTTAATCTGAGTCGTTGATCAAAGTGAGATCGTGGACCGTTGATCAGACATGACGAAGGCCCGTGAAGTTACAAAATCGTGCTATAATCTCATTCGTTGGATCCATAAGACACATGACGACAGATCATATTTTCCCTGACTGGAAAGTCAAAGGAAAGAGGTGCTCTTACACTTCGAACTCGCGATATGCAAAATCACAAAAAGATCTGGACCGTCGAATCATCAAAGTTCTGGACCGTTGATCTGAAGAAAGAAGCGCTCAAAGGACTAGCCAGTGGTCTTATCTCGTGGTCACATTGTCGAGAGATGGAGAGCAGAGCTAGAGAAGCCTAGCTCCATTTCAGAGTTTGTGACATGGAGTGTCGAGACCTTTGATCACAGGAATGTTGATATGTGAATTTTCAAAACACGTTTTTGCGTAGGCTATGGTCACTATCGATGGTCATATGAGAGGGAGGAGCAAGCATGAAGCTAAGCTCCATTTCGGGGATCGTAACTTGGAGTGTCGAGACCCTTCGACACAGGATTGTCGAAATGCGAAATGTGAAATGAATTTTGATCATGCCCGTGGTCACAGTCAGTGGGCATATGGGATAAAAGCAAGACCTTGCATATTTAATCCAATGGTTCTTGTTAATTCAAAATCTGATTGAAGGGCTACTGTTGATCTTTACGATTAACTGTCCAGTTACGATTCAGTTAGCAAGAAATTGAATCATAGTTCTTGATCGGTTGGTGATTCAGTTGTTGAGACGTTTTTGTCTTTGCCCAAGGAGATTCGAGGTGTAATTGATGAGGCTTGTGTGTATAAAAGGAGAGATACAGGGACTGTGTAAGGTTTGTTGTTCTGACTGAAAAAATGAGTTGAACTGTAGAAAGGTAAAATTACAGTATGCGCAGTGTGAAGAAATCTCAGAGATAAGGAACAGAAGCTGAACAAAACAGAAAAGGTGAAGAGAGTAGAATGTGCACATATCAAAGAAGCATGAAAAGGACAGAGAAAGAACATAAAGAAAGAGACAGCAAGTCAAGCGAAGTATGAATAGAGCAGAAGGAATTGCAGAACAGTAAAGAAGTGGTAAGAGTTGATATATAAGTATTGTTGGTTATTTTGTCATTTATTTATAATCAGGGAGGTAGGGTGGTGCTAGGGAGGACTGCGGTCCTCTGATATTCAAGTTGATGCTTGAATATTGGGAGTTGTAGCTTCCATCTAGTTGTGGCTAGAAAATAGGGTGGCATGGTGGTGTTGGGAAAACACAGAGTTTTTTGTATGCAAGTTGGTGCTTGTATAAGTGGAAGTAGGTGCTTCCATCCAGTTGGTGTTGGAACACTCAGGGAGTTGGTGCTTCCTTCTAGTGGGTTCTAGAGAAACCAGAGAGTTGGTGCTCTCAAACAAGTTGGAGCTTGTAAAACAGAGGTAGTAGCCTCACATTGAGTTGGTGCTCAACTATAGATGATGTACAAAACTTAAAAGACTTCCTATCATTTCGAAGAAGAAGAGGTTTTCTTCCTTTATGGGTTTCCTCGTGAAAATATGTCTCTGTGTATATCTTATGTGTGACTGATGCTCATTATTTATGTTGTTCATATGTTGTATAATATTGATGGTCACTTGGAGAAAGATTAAAAATGGTTTAATTTACTTAAAATTGTTTAAGCACAGTAACAATTGATTCACCCCCCCTCTTAGTTATCTAAGTAATTTCAACATAGACTGTAGTTGCATATTGGGCTTCACTAGCCACCTATCTATCTCGGTAATATCAATCTATTTTAATTGAAAGATTTCATCCCGAGCCTCTTCCATGTTTTTCTTGATATTAAGTTGATGCTTTTCTATATCAACTTGTCCCAAGACTTCAGAGATATTATCTTTTCCGAGGCCTAATGACTCTTTGTCGAGTGAATGAAAAGTTTCTTCACAATCCTTCTTCACTTCCTTATCCATTCTTTTACTTTCAGCTATGTTAGTCTCCCAGGTCTTCAGTATAATATCTCCTCTGGTTTGTTCCAAAGGAGACAATCTGGAGACCATAGATACTCCTTATCTTGCCAACGCCACAACTGCTTCTTGGAAAGTGGCCCGAGCAACAATAGCCTCTCTCTCCTTTAAACAAATGTTATTTAAGGATTGGCCGACCACCCGAAAATGGTTTTGGACAGCTTCTACCTTAGTGAAAAGGCTTTGTTGTGTTGATCCCAGCTTCTCACGCACCTTCAATGCCTTCACTTGGAAAACTCTCATATCTACAGTTTTATTTTTAGTCGAGTTTATTCTGGCCTGTAGTTGTTTTACCAACTCTCCTTCCTGAAAGGCCCATTCTCTACTCGCCTATGTGTTCTTGTGCATTTCGTCGAGACTGGATTTGAGTTGTTGGATTTCCTATGTATCAAAAACTCTAATCTGCTCGAAACTCTTGTTCATCTCGCTCCTGAAATTATTATCTATAGTCTTTACTTGATTTTGCAATTGGATTATCAGCATATCTTTCTACTTCAATCATTCTTTTAAGTTTCCAACTAAAAATTGGTTTGTCATTGAAAAATCTCCCAGTGATCCTGCCACATCTATAGCGAAATCTTCCTCTTCTACGGCATGTCCCTCAAATAGTACCTTGTGTCTTTTGACAATCGCGCCTTCCCTCTGGTGCGTTTCTCTCTTTACCACAACCCTTCTTTTCTTGTTGAAAAAGAAATTAGGAGGCATCTCTTCAACCGAAATAGGTGTAAGATCCTCTATGAACACTACCTCGGCACTCGGGTTTCCTCTGTTGAACTGTAAAGGCATGATAGATTGGATATGGCTTCCAATCTCGGTGAATGGTTGTTTCCTGATCGTTTCAGTAGATGATTTTCCTGACGTGGACAATGGCTCTTTCTAAGTCAAAACCTTAGTCTTGTCCCAGCTTTCTTGAGCATATTTCCCACTAGAGTTCTTTGTTTCTAAACTATGGACCTCAATTTCTTATGTAGTTGGGGATGTAGGGACTTCTCCCTGCAAGACCTTCGGAAGGTTATTTCTCTTATGCCTTTGGAAATTATAGAATTGGACCAATTGGTCTGGAGCCATGGTTTGGACTCGGCTTAAGACTTCCCGATAGGATCTTGCTCCTCGGAATATATCATCATGAGGAGAATCTTCATGCTCGTACCTTTTCAAATTATAAGAGGCCATGTGGTTTCCCATGATTTTATGAGGATTGTGTTTCTTCAACTCGATATTGATGAGCTTAATTTATTACAGTGCCACGGCCTCTACTTTCGAATGGCCGAAATTTGATAGTGAAAACATACCTATCTATAAGGGAAAAGTAGGCCATACCTTATTCTGCAGGGATTTTAGCTCTTTATTGACTCTGCCCAGTACAGTTTTTCACGCTACTTCTCTGCACACCAATCGGTCTTGTAGAAACTTGGGCAAGGCGTGCGGAGGAACTGAGCAACCAAAAACCTTGATATAGGAAAAATGCTCTTCAATATACCAGTCCTCTATATTCTCCAGGTTGGCCACTACTCTGTCAKAAATCCTGGGAGGTGGGCACCCATATATGGTGATATGCATTGGCACCACCACATAATTGCAGATTTCATAAAAGAAATATTTGTCTTTATCTTCCCATAGCCTCGAATGATAAAGATGTATTGCCTCGACATTGTCTGGAGTCCAACTCCATCCCATCAAAGGAAAAGGTGTCATAAAACAAATGGAATCCATAAGGTATGTCTACATATAAAACTGGGCAAGTCGTCCTTTGGCTTTCAATGTCTGATATTCAGTCATTTCCTTGGCCAAACTGTCTGATATCATTTTGTCCCAATTGAATGAAAAACACTCTTCAACTTTGTGCATTATCGGTACCCATGATAACAGGAAATGGGTGGAATTTTCCCTCCCAAAAATTCTACAGAGCATCATGGCCACGTACAACATATGCGAGTCTAACGATGTGGTGGCGTATACGCCATGGGTGTCCGCTCTGAATTTCTTGGGGCATGCCCACCAATATTTGATCAAATCAGGGTAGTTCTTTACACCTTCTGGGTACTCCTCTTCCTCAAACTTCTTTAATAAATCGGCATTATAACTGTGTTTCAATGCGAGGGACAATTTGTACATTACCTGTACATGTTATGGGTGGAAAGATCCAACAGCTACTTTCTATTCATTGTAGATGGTCCTGGTAGCGACGTCAACGTTCTCCAGGGCCCAGCCTATCATGTCGTTATATGGCATGAGCCTCGGTCATGTGGCTATCTTATGTAGCTTTGATTGTGCTATGTATTTGAGCTTCGTCTCCTGAGTCTTGGTCCCTTCATCGTCTGACTCTTCTGGACAGTTGTTCATCTCGTATTGTAGGATATCACAGACCTCCGTCCAAGTTTTGATGGTCTCCACAACTCTTAGTGATGTGTCCAAGAGGACATCTGTGTTTTGGCTTGAGCTCTCACCAGCCCCTTTACCCATTTTTTGCGGAGCCATGATAATAGTAAATGCAGTATTGTGTTACCTATCACAGAGAATGCACAAGACTTATTATCTCACTAAGCTTGCTCTATGAAAACGCGACTGTAATTCAGAATGAAAATATATTCTTTGCCTTAAGTTTACCAATTTGTGTATACGTTCACTGACAATGTGTTTACTTCCCTTAATGAAAATATTTGGGCGATTTTACAGGATCTTATTTGAAATCATTTGCCCTAGATCGGTTAATAATGTCATTAATGGTTAGTTTTTTGTGATCGGGAAAAGAATAGATGAAATTTGAATTTACCCGATCTACAACTTGGTGAAAACTTAATACGAGATAAGAGTGTTTAATTCGTTAATAAATCTCGTTTAACCTATTAATTAATCATGTTTAACCTTAAATATTTTCGGGTCTTAGGACCTCGGGTTATCCTATAACAGTTCAAGGTAAGATCTCTGAAACACGAAATTGTGATGTGATTAATTAATTTTAATCATGTTTAACCCTTTTAATTAATCGTGATTACCCTCAAATATTTCGGATCTCTGGGTATTGAAAGTCTCTCGAGGCAGGATCTCCGAAATGTGAAATCGCGATGTGATTAATTAATCGTTGATTGTTTTAAAACCTTAATTAACCCGGCTTAATGTCAAAGATATTTCAGGAGTTCGGGTTTTTGAAATTTGGGATACAATAGATGGCGAAGACTCGATTCCCTAAATCACGAAACTATTATTCGATTTTCTAATTAGGTTTTAGTTTCTTCTTAATATTCATCATTTCATTCGTTTGGTTAATTAACCTTATTTAAAGTTGCGATGGGTCACTTTCTGGAAGAGTACGTCAGGTATTAGGGTGTATACATGTATCGTGACTGGGATTCCTCAAACACTTTTCAGATATCGGGACTTTGGAGTTGTTATATGTTGAAATGCCTGCAGCGCGAAACTCCGAAACCCAAAATTTCAAATACAGTCTTTAGTGATTTGACTTTTTAATGTGTAGGTGGATCCATAACTTTTAAGAGATTAGGATCATTTAATTAGGTATAAAACTTCATCAACAGTGAGAAACAAACGCACAATGTTTTTATTTAAACTAGAATAAAATCTATTTAAAATCTAAAGTTTAGAAATATATATATGTCCCAACAGGGAGAATCACATTCGATTTTATCTTACACGTGGAAGAACCTCGAGTCCATAGGTAAAACCATGTAAGGAAGGACTATTCTTGGGCCATTCTCCACTGGTCAAATCACCATGTCCAATCCTGTGAGAATGTCTACCTGATGTTTCTCAAACATCAACACTCCCTCTCAGTGAGGGAGACATGTTGCATCACGACAAGCTTGGCTATTCATCACAGTAAATCTCTATGAATGAGATCATCATTCTCCCATGGTCGCATAGACCTATATGGGTCACACAAAACCATCCTAGGTCATAAATACCTATCTGAGATCACACGGACCTATTTGGGTCACACATACCTATCTAGGTCACACAAACCCATCTTGGGAGAATGGTTATGGGGTCACATAGACCCATCTGATGCTACTAGAATGTCAATAATATGTTCATCTGTGTGTTGAAATATGATTGCTCCATCTGCACCATATCTCGGATGAATTCCTGTGAGAATCCTCTAAAACTACATTGTTTCACGACTTGCGTCATTGGTTGCGATATACTTTTCCTCTATTGTAATGAGTGCTACAGAAATTTTCTTCCTTCTAAGCCAAGAACCATGGCTAATCAGATGCAACACCCATTAGTTCTCTTTCTGCCTACCGCACTTCCTATCTATTCAAAATCTATATATCTTTGTAGCTTCATCCCATCATCTAAGACATATCATGTCCAATTGTACCACACAAGTACATGATTTTTTTGCAGCCTAATGGAACTTCCACGACTCATTTGTATATTGGCTCAGGTTTCTGACTGCAAAGATTATATATAACCTAGTGTTAACCAGGTACATCAAGGATCCAATCAACTTCATGTACATAGTGGGATCCACCAAATCTAAATTTGAAGAAAAATCACTCAACTTCTTCAGATTTGTCTCCATAGGTGTAGCCATGGAATTTCAGTCCATCATATTGAACCTCATCAGTATCCCATGACTGAGGAAGATCTCATCTGATCTCTGTCATACCTCTAATCCCAAGAAATAATACATCTGGTCAAGATCCTCCACCTCGAACTATGAGACCAATTCCCTCTGTCATTGGAGTAAGTCATGTTGTCCAGTCTGCCTCAATGGTTTCTCCCTCTATGAATGATACAAAATCCATGCATAATCCTCCTGATTGGTTGCATCCTATGTCATTGTACCAAGGTCTACTTAATCAAGAGTATCCTCCCAGGAGATCTCACATCTCCTAGAATCCTCCTCAACTCATGACACATGTCTATCAATCCTAGAAGATGTCTCTATCCCATATGAATCTGAGGGAACTCCCTCTAAATGAACAACTCTCCCTCTGATCCAAATGAATCTCTCTGAGATCATGCTTACTCTGAGTCTTCATGCTCTTTCTGAAACTTGACTCCCTCTGAGTCTGTGCAATCTCTGGAGCCATTTTCTCCCTCTGCACTTGTTGAACTCCTCCAAAATTTGATCTCATATGAATTTTCCTAGGAGGATTCTCCTCCCTACTAGAACTTGATGGTTGACTCCTTCTAAAATCTAGCTCCCTCTGAGCTGGTACTTGGTGGGGTTGTATTCCTCACCACTAGTGGAGCCACCTACTCCTCCTCACAACTGGAAGGTTTGGAAACAATGATATGACTGATTGATGTCATATAAATCAAGAATTTGTGAGATTTTTTTCTCCCCTGAAAGTATATCAGGGAGCTACATTTCTTACTTCATTATACAAAGTATAATGAAACCATGTTGGCCTCTACCTGGTCACTACATTGTCCCTAGGTAGATCCACTGGCCCTTATGGCTCTACTGACTCTTCCTGATTATCTGAAGAGTGAATAATTGAGCTAGAGGGAACAATGATCCTCCAGAGACTTCTTCTCCTCACAATCAAACTCCATGTGGAACACTCTCTATCCCAAAAAAGTATCCTTCTTTCCAAAAGGTTCTAACTTCATCCTCTTCATCTTCAGTAAATGGATGTATATTGTCATGTACACAAATCTATGTCTAGATAGTCCACTCCATGTCTCAAACTAGAGACCATATAATATTGTTTCCTCCTGTAACCGTCACTATAACTCCCTCTCAAATATGTCACCTGTGGCCTTCCCAAAACAAGAGAAATAACAAGGGAAAATAGCAGACAAGAACAACATTCTTATGATAAGAAATAAGAACAAGAATTAAAAAAACAGGAACAAGAACAATCATCACTATAGCTCTTTCTCGGAGCTATCGCATGTGACCTACATGGAACAAGGACAAGAGTAAGAACAAGAACAACACTTCTTTAGTGTTTCTACCAGTCATTCCTTCATGGTAACCTGCCCAGAAAAAAACCAAGAACGTCTCCATGGTAACCTCCATGGAATTTACAAGGTAACCTACCTGGGACAAAGACAACAACTAAGAAAATCTCCTAGAGGAGATCAATTCTATCTTGCAAACAAGTGCATAATTAGTACTAAACAGTGAGAATTTACATAATGATCATATTACCAATGATATTCAATACATTTGATAGCAAAATCACTCGACAGTAATAGAACTCCAAAGATTGTTGTCGTGGTTACAACATTTACTTAAGATGCTGCAATATAAAATATCAAACCTGATATGCAAACTTGGAATCTTGTTTTTGTTGCCCCATTTGACTTCAAGTTTCCATATATTGTTGGAGACATCACCAATGTTGCCTCCAACTCTTGGGCTTCCTCTATGTACACTAGATCTAAGATCCTTTTGGATCTACTGTCACTGCTTGGGAAAAGGTCATTTTTCCAAGTGTATATCTCCTACAAATTCCCTCATAATATAACTTATATACAATTACATACCTCTGAAGTTTGTATCCCCATCCAAATTGTCTTCTAATATGAGACAATACATCATCTCAACAAGAATAAGTCAAAAAACTGAATCAGAAGGTTTAATGTCCAGGAAAATGTCAACAAGCTTGAAAACCTTAAAATTTCAACTTTGACGGATATTCAATATTGAGAAATGCAGTAGGTGTGCTAGGGCAAGTTTAGTTTTTCTATGCAAAAAATCCCTCCAACTTAGCCCAATAAATGCTCAGCGAGCTTCACAAGAGTGTTATTGCAACTGTTGTAGTGAGTTTTAGGTGAAATTTCAAATTTCACCAAGTTGCAATCTGAGACCACCAGAAGGAGCGCTAGGCTAGGGCGAGTTGATATATGAAAAAAGTTGTCTCAGCGTCCTCCAATAAATTTCTCAAAGAGCTTGACAAGTTCATGTCTATGTAGCGGAAAATTGTAGCGGCAAACAAAAACTGTGCAGTGGAAATATTTCAACTAGCTCTAATACCATGTTGATTTTTCTGATTCTCAAATATGACAGTTATTTCCTTATGATTTAATAACAAGATTCACTTTCATACAACCGTTCTCATAGAATAACTATACACTGAAAATATCAACTATAGTATTACATTGGAAATAACAAGATCTAGAAATATTGACCATACACACAGTAGACATAAGAACACAACACAAGAACACAAGAGTTTATCCTGGGAAACCCAACCTTGGGAGAAAATGCAACAACCTTTCTTATTAAACAATTCATTCCAAGATATTACTAGTACATCAACATCAATGTCCAAAATACCATACATAGAAGATCCTCCCCAAGGATAGCATATCCAAGACCTAGTGCCTCAATAAGATGACCAAGAGAAACCAAGAATATCCTTCCCAAGTGTGGCGCACTCACCAAGATACCAGAAACAATGAAAATCACACAACTACAGCTGTCAATTTTCTAGTGTGTACTGCAAAAGGAGTTGTTTGATTGTCCAAATGAAATGACCCAGTCATGTATTTATACTAATATGGGCATCTGTCTGGGGCCGACTTCTTATTTTAGGTCTTCAAATTACTTTATTATTGTTTGTCTTTTACTTGTGGGGTTGACTTCTTTTCCTAGGTCTTCAATATCTTCCTAGTGATTCTGTAATGATGTAGATGTGTCTTCTTGTACTTTCTTCTGGAGAATGACTGCTCGAAGTTGCAAATCTTCAACACTGTCAAGAGGAAAGGGACTAAGGGTTTAAAAATTTAGATTATAAAATCCAAACTATTCTTCTAACATATGGATGTTAACCTTCTCCAACCGTGAACCCTCTATTTATATGATTGATATTTGGTTCAGTTAGTTCAAGCTTGAGATCTAGGCTACATAGTTGTACATCTTCAATTCTTCACTCAAAGCCCATATTTTTCATACATATTATAACATTTTAGGTTATTTCGATTGTATTCGCATGTTGGTAACTGGTAACTTGTGAGTTGCTTATGGGTTGTCTCAAGGCAGCAAATGGAATGATACTTTGTATTAGTCTTAGGAAGAATCAAAACTATTGAGATAAGTTGTAGCAAAGGCTTGGTTAAATTCATAAGGTCAAGGATGACCAAATTTGTCTATAACAAAAGGAAGGAGCCTTGTGTTTTCTAAAACATTGCAACTAAGTGTTTTCTTATCCAAATATGGCCAATGGGGATTGGTGGTTCATACTAAAACACTATATGAGATCAAAATATGTTTTTGAAAAAAAAATTATCAACATGTTTAGCGAGGCAGATAATCAAAGTGATGACAATGAAGAGTGATGTGTACATGTTTTATTTCAACATTTAAGTTGTGGATGTGCCATATTATTATGAATTCTAATCTATTATTTTTAGTATTCTTATTCTGGATTCAACTCTAATATTTTTATTATGAAATCTACTATGTAATTGTATTCTTCTTAATTAAAACTTTAGAGAGTAATTTCATCAACTTTAAAAAGTATTTCATAGTGGAAGTAATTTAGATGCTAAACTAATTGGAGTTCACAAATTATAAAAGAATAATTAGTGATAATTTCTCAAATATGTTTAACAAGTATATTTAGGCATTATTATTTATTGACAAACTTCAATAATTCCACAAGTTAACACAAAACCAAAATCATTTTTCTTCCTTGTATTATGTTGGATATGAAAATCAAACGACCATTTACAACCATCTTATTGAAAAGAAAATAAAAAATTAGAACTTCGAACTCTTTGATCAATTATGAAGCATTCTAAGTGTAAGATGTGCATGGCTCAATCTTTTATTTGCATGTTGTCTCTTTTTAATATAAACAATTATTATTATCAAGACCACTTTAGTTGAAGGTATTTTTTAATCTCTTTTTTGTAATTAATAAAAAATAGAATTGTTTTGATGATTTTATAAATAATTTAATAATTTTAAAAATTAATAAAATCATATACTCATTAATAAATTATTTACTAAAATCATACAATCATCTAATTATGTTATTGAATAATTACTTAATAGTTTCATGATTTTGTCATGCGAGAGCAAAGTTCTTGCCAAGTGTAGAGTAATATTTGATGACTGCTAATATAATCAAATGACAATTTATTAAATGCATAATTAGTTGATAAAATGTATTTATGAATTACAATTTAAAAGGGTTGTTTAAATTCGCATTGAATGATTATTAATTATTATTATAGAACATTCTAATTTAGCTTTATTAGTAGTAGGATATAATTGAACTTTTCAAATAATTGAAAAAAATAAATTAGTTCATTACATCAATATATATATACAATATGAATAACAAAATAATAAATATAACACAAACATTAATTGATATTTTTCAAATTTAATTTAAAAACATAGAAATAATTAATAATGTTACGGGGCTCAAAGTCATTACAATAATATACTCGTTAAGATCTCAAGATGTCACTTACAAGAATTAAACCTGGGTGGGGAGGATAGCAATTATTCCTCCCAACCACCTAAGGTAAACCTAATTGACTATGTTAATCATTAACATACTCTTAATACCATCACCGTTATTGATATTTGGTGGACTGTGACTCTGGTTCAACGATTGATGCAGACAGAAATAATGATTACCCTATCAAAAGTGATGTAAAAGGTTTTCAATAGTTATATCAAGCATGACATTTGAATCTATGAAACGAGCGGGCTCGATTTCCTAGGGACCATTCATACGATGGGTGAAGAGGATCTGGATCTCGATGATTATGGTTGGGGTATGGATGTCATATTTTTTTCTCGGGAGGATTTTGTAAGGTTCTAACGTGTTATCACTCTGTAATTTCTAGAGGTTGTAGAAGAAAGGACAGAGGTAACCACAAAACCACTTTGGAAGCTAGGATCTAGCCCTATCAGCTTCAGAGAGGGATCTCTCTATAAGATTTAGATTTGCTTAGATTAAAATATTAGGCTAGTTATGATAGTTCAGGATTTGTTTGTTTGATTTGAATTGTTTGGCTGATTAAATGTTTAAATTACCATTGGGCTATAGGGTATGTCTCTTAATATAGGGATCAATTTCATCTTTTTATAAAGTTTATTCACATGGCAAGGTAGTTAAATTGTTTGGATCTTGTAAATTTGGATGAAATGAATAGGAAGAAGTGAAAGGAATTTCATCAAGTAAAAGAGAAATAAAGAATTTGTTTTACTTTATTTCAATTGAAAACATAGAAATTATTCAAAGCCAAAAATAGAGTATATTAAAATAAGTTATGTTCGTCAACCTTCTTTTTAATATTTAGGATTATAAACACATAAGAATGATAACAAAGAAAGGAAAATATAAACATAGATAGATGCACTTCACCAATAGTTTGACACAAGAATCATGTGAAAGAGCCCTTTTTTTTATTACTAATCAATCCGCTTGAATCATACAAAATAGCTTTCTTGGATGCAAAAATCAACCCTGCATACTTCGAAATGAGAAGTATTTATATATTTATTTACAAAATATCATGTCATAATTGATCCAGATATATTTAAGGAATATTTAAACTAACTATATCTCTAGTTACAAAAATATAGGAATGTTTCAAATCTGTTCAGATTTCTAGCATTGTTTTGATGGAAATTGTTGATAATTTGTCCCTTTGAATTATGCTTAGTTGTCGGTCCTTGATGTTAAAGAGTAGAACCCATATTTACTCAACTAACTCACACAATTTGTCCCACCTATTTCACTTGGGATTGATATTTTGAGTAATTTCCTGTAAATTTCATCCACCTCTATGAATTTAGAAAAAGTGGGTTTGGTGATGAAAATGTGTTTGATCTCATGTTGAATGTTCAAATCAAACTGCAGTGTTTCCGGGACTTCTTTCCCAATGATGCTTCCTTGTATTCCTGTGAATTTTGAATTATCTTTTGCCATTGTCTTTAATTTCTAGTTATAATCAGGCAAGGTGACTAACTTATCATTTAACACTAATAAACCATGTAATCTTTTCTTGTTTAGCATCTCAAACTTGTTGAAGAATCTTTGCACACCTATGTCCATAACCTCACATTTTTCTTCCAATTGCAACATAAGGCCTTTCTTAGTTAGAACCTTTTTTTTATTTCCAGGATAGTTCCAATTTTGTCTTCTATCTCTAGCTCCTCTAACTCCTGTTTGTTTTTAGAATTTAGAAACTTGATGAGATCTGTGGATTCTGTTGGATTTTCTCCCAATTATTACTTAATTATTTCAATGGCTCCTCCAGCTTTCTGAATTAACTCATGCTGCTCAAAGATAATATGTATAGAAGGCCAAATCTCTATCATGGATTTATTGATGTCTATACATATATTTACCTTAGCTTGGGATAAGGTATTAGCCATGGTTGTTTATTTTCTTCACTGTTGTAGTCATTGACTGAGCCTCTGAGATTTATGTATTTCATCCTGATGACAAGTCTCGATCCTTGCTTTATGTTCCTGTAATGACTTTACTTCTTCTTGTAATTTTTTTATTTCTACTCCTTGTATGGACATATGTATCTTTCACCAATTTATCTTAGGCATCTGAAGTTTATGTTGGGTTGATGTTGATGTAGAAACTTATGTTGTTCTTATCTATGTCAAGGGAACTGCATCTATTGGAACTATGGCCAATTGTACATTCTACTGTTTTTTGTTGAAATATTGTAACTACAAAGAGTATTCTATTTATTATTCATTAGATCAATCCCCTTCTGTGGATTGATCATGTCGGGCATTGTAATTGACCAAATCCCCTTTTTCGGATTGGTCAAACCCTAATTGTAATATGCAAATTAAGAAGTCGGCCCCCAGGGAAATTAAAGTGGTTTTAACCACCCAGAAAGACAAGTTGTCCCTGCTAGTGAAGAGACACCTTCACAGCACCTGCCAGTTTGTATAAACAAAGGAATCCAGCCACTCATTTGTTCACTCACTCAGCTCACTCATCTAGTGCGCAAGTATTGAAGGAAGTTGTAGTTACCAATTGCCGAAAGAAGGAAGAGAGAGAGGTGCATTGCTTGGGAGAGGATATTCTCTAGTGTTTGGTTTATTGTCTTGGAATTGTATTGGCTATATATATTAAGGAAGTTTTTGTTGGGTTTTCTTCCCCATGAGGGTTTCCCAGGATAAATGTTATGTATCTTGTGATTGTATTTCTCTCATTGATCCTATCTATGTTATGGTTACCTAGTAAATTGAAAATAAACCTAATAATAGCTTAAACTGAAGAGAGCATATTTCAGTGGATAAAGAAAAACATCATTGTTTCCATACAAGAAAATTAGGGATTTTTATTGCAGAGGAATTTCAGCCCAAAATTCATCTAGAAAATTGCATCCTAGCCCAAGGAAATCTTTGGCACCTTCAGCGCACCTTTTCAGTGGATAGAAATCTCGGAAAGTGAAACCCTATTTTTCACTGGTATCAGAAGTACCAGAAAATAAGAAGTAGCAGTCCAAAAATCCGATGGTCCAGTTTGAAGGGGAAAATTTTGGATTTTCTGAAATCTAACTGCACGAGGATACTCGCCTCATCCAAGCGCACCTACTAGTAAGTTCAAAATTCAATTTTGAGCATTTTCATTTTTTGGTCATTTCCTAGCTCCAGGCAAAAGATGTCTGCAAGCACTAAGCTTGTTGACAAGATGGAAGGTGTGGAAAACTTTCATGCCTAGAATTATAGGATTTCACTCATTCTTGAAGAGAATGACCAAGAAAGATTCATTAAAGAGAATGTACAAGAACTTGTCAATGTTGCAGCTAAAGAAAAACACCAAAAGGACACTGTTAGGGCCAAAAGAATCATTGTAGATTCTATTAAAGATCACTTGATTCCTCAAGTGGCTTCAAAGAATACTTGAAAAGAAATGTTTGATGCCCTAACCATATTATATGAAGTAAGGAACATCAATCAGAAGATGAATCTAAGAACTCAACTTAAGAATACAAGGATGTAGAAAGGAGAAATAATTCAAGAATATTTCTCCAAAATATCACAATTCAAAGAATAGCTAGAAGCAATTGAAGATACTATAGATTAAGATGAACTTATAATGACAGCCCTTAATGGTCTCAAAATACCTTGGGATGCATTCATCCAAACTATATGTGCCAGAAAGGAGAAACTACAATTTGACAGCCTTTGGGAAGAATGTGTTCAAGAAGAAGCAAGAGTAGCTAACCGAGAAGCATTGCTATCAAGAGATGAAGATCAATCCCTAGCTACTCATAATAAAGGAGGAAGAAATAATTCTTACTTCTAGAAAGAAACTCATAAGGATTCTCACCCCCAAAACAAATTTATACATAAATAATCCCATCTAAGGAGATTCCAGAAGTTTCAGAAAGGTCAAAGAAGAGAAAAAGATTTCTCATCCTACCAATGTTACCATTGTGACAAGATGGGACATATTGCTAAACATTGTCCAGCTAGATGAGAAGAATACAAGAAGAGAAACAAGAGATACCATTCCCATACAATTGAAGATGAAGAGCCGCCCTCAAAGATGATAAAACAACAAATTGAAGACTATGTATTAATCTCTGCCCTCTCAGGATCAGTATCACCTAGTGAGGACACTTGGCTCATAGATAGTGGTTCTTCCAAGCACATGACAAGTGAAAGAGACATTCTCTCTTGCCTTACAGAAAACAAGGAGTGTGCAATGGATGTGCACAAGGAAAGAACATCAAGAACCCTTTTCCCGAAGAGAGACAGTAAAGTAGAAGGAGTCCTAGAGATCATTCACTCAGATGTGTGTGGCCCAATTCCATTAACCTCCATCAGTGGGTATGTATACTATCTATTCTTTATTGATGACTATTCTCGTAAAACTTGGGTTTACTTTTTGAAATCAAAAGATGAAGTGTTCAGTAAATTCAAGGAATTCAAAGCATTGATAAAGAATCTTTATGAAAGAAAGATCAAGATACTCAGGTTAGATAATGGAGGATAATACACCTCAAAAGAGTTTGCAAAATTTTGCAAAGATTT
>ML835341.1:68871-81033 GCA_009831015.1 Picea engelmannii | reverse complement strand
GTCACAATTACTATCATATAATTCGCTTGACAGTCAGCACATGGGATCGTGTTAAGGCTTGTTTTACTTAATCAAACGAATGTTTCGCCTCTGTAGTCCATTTTATTTTAATGTCTTTCTTTAACATGTTTGTTATATTTCTTAGAAGTTATGCCAGATTGGGGATAAATCTCCTTAGAAAAAATATTTTTCCAATGAAAGATTGGAGTTCTTTTATATTCCTAGGAGGACCTATCTTTAGAATAGCTTCAATTCTGTTAGGATCAATTTTGATTCCATTTTTGAGATGATATGTACTATCAATTTGCCTTCTTCTAAGCCAAATAATTTTTTGTTTGGGTGGATGGAAATTCCAAATTTCCTGCATTTTTCATAGACTCTTCTTAGGTGGAGCAAATGTTCTTCATCTGTTTTTGAAAAAACAGTGATATCATCAAGATATATAACTATGAACCTTCATATTTCATCCATAAAATCAATATGCATTTCTCTTTGAAATGTATCCCCAACATTCATTAAGCCAAAAGGCATTTTCACATACATGAAAGTACCCCAAGGTGTAGTAAATGATGTTTTTCTTGGTCTTCAGGATGGACTAAAAACTGATTGTAACCAGAAAAACCATCTAATAGAGAAATTCTACTGGACCCAACCACCTTCTGCAAAATGTGATCATTTTAGGCAAAGGGTAGTTATCTTTGAGAGAGACTTTATTAAGATTTTTGAAATCAATGCAAAGTCTAATTTCTCCACTCTTTTTTCTTGTTGGGACTAAATTTGATACCCACTTAGAGAATCTTAATGGGACAATGATCTTAGCATCATACATATTTTTGACATCTTTTTCAATCAGAGGCATCAACCTTGGGTTAATCCTCCTAAGTTTTTATTTAAAAGGTTTTTTGTTTTATTTTATAGGAATTTTATGATTTATAATGTCGGTGTCATAAGATTTCAAATCTACATAACTCCATGCAAATACGTCTATGAATTATTTGAACAATTTTATGTATTTCTACTTTTCAACGGGGGATAAAGATTTAGATAGTTTAATCATTTTTTTCTCTTGTTCAGTTCCTATGTTGCAGTCTTCAACTTCAACTCCAGTAGGTTCAATTTTAGGCTTTTTGGAAACATCATTAAAATCAAACAGCTCCTCTAAGGGGGCTAACCCTCTAGGAAAAACATTATCTTTCAATTGCAATATTTCCAATCCTTTTTGTTTTTTATCTATTTCTTCTGATTCTATCTCATCCACACTTTCTCCTTCATCGTCAAAATCTAAATCTATCTTGGCACACTCAAATTCATTCTTTTATTGTAAGAAAATTTCAATTTGTTCATCATTTCCAAAGACTTATCAATATCTGATGTTATCCGGGACAATTGGTATGTTCTTTCCTTCAACTGTGTATTGGAGACTAGGATGGTAGGGTATTTTGCATGTACTTGCCGAGGTAGCCAGACCATCAACTAGAATGTTTTGGTCTCTAGGAATGGTTGATAAGTCATCCTCAATAAACCATTCTAGAAAATCTAGGACAACATTCATGTCAGCTCTCAATCTTGGGTGTTTAGCAGAGTATTCACCTTTGATTTGTTTTATTATCAGTTTAGAGTCACCACGAATTGAAATTCTCTTGGCACCAATCTTCTTTAAAGGTTGTAACCCTAGGATTAAGGCTTCATATTCAGCTATATTGTTGGTACAATGGAATTTTAGCTTATAGGAATGTCCTTATGAGTGGTTGGTTTCTGAATTTAAGACCCATACACCTGCTCACGACCCTTCCTTACTAACAGCCCCATCAGAATCTAAGTTCCACAGAGGTTCATTTTGTTTATCAGGTTCGACCATAATTTTTTTGTCTTCTTCAATGTTATAAACATCATTTTCTAAATTGACAATTTGTTTTCCTATGCCTCCATCGTTGTACAAAATGAAAGAATCAAGGTATGAATGAACAAAATATAAGGGATAATTGTGTGGTTTATCCTGACTACTGACCATGTATTTCATCAATGTTTCCCTATATAATCTCCTCTGTTGACCAAACAATGGAATGATAGCATAAGTCATGTCCAGTTGAAGGGTTCCTTGTAACTTAGCTCCCCATGAGCAAGATAGTAACATGCCATATTTAGAAGGTATATCAACAACAACTATGTCAATTACCAAGCTCTTGGCTGGTATTTGTGCTAAAGTAACACACAAATATTTAATGACACCTATGCATTTTCCTTTACTTGAATCAAAAGAATACAAATATTTGTATGGTCTAGTGATATCAAGTCCTAATTTTTCCATAACAGCCTTAGGCATAAGGTTGTGGGAAGCACCAAAGTCAAGCATTGCATTGGGCAGAGTTTTGTCATGAATATTTAAATTGATGTAGAATGGGGGTACAGTTCCATTTTCAGGTTTTCCATCGAATTCTGGCCCAAATAACAGTTTTGGTTGATCATCAGTAACATTTACTGTGTTTGTACCTTCCTCTATGTTCAGATCTTTTATCACTTGGGATATATATGCATTCTTATTCATGAGCTATGTTAGAAGAATGGGTATCTTGAGTTTTTCTAATTCATTTTCTATGTTGAATGATGTTCGAGTTTTATTTGGTTTAGGGACATCTTGTTTCTCAACAACATCCTTTTTTGAAATATCTTTGGGCTGGCTAGTAGAGGAAACATTAGTTTGAGTTGTTTTTGAGACAATATCAGATGTTTTTTTGGTTGGAACTTATGTGTTCTTTTTAGGAGGAATGTCAGGATTTTTCTTAGCAGATGTGTCAGTTGTCTTTTTAGTGGAAGTATCATGAGTTTTATTGGTAGGATTATCATTTGATTTCTTACTCCTTGGATTATACTTCCTATGGACCTCCATAATTGTGTTTTCAAAACCTTGTTTATAATCTTCTGATTCCTCATGATTAACATCAGTTTTTGAAAGCAAGAAAAGATCATGTTCTTCTGGAGTGAGAAATACAAGATCGTTATCATTTATTCCCATGAAATTTATCTAAACGTCATCAAGGTCTTCAACTATTTCTTCCCCTTCATCAACGTAATTTTCTTGAAATGGAGGCATGATCTGTTGATCTGGACCTCTTTGTTCTCTTTGTTCTCTTTGTCTGATTTTGGGTTGCTTTCTCCTAAAATAAGGATTTATGATTTGGGGGTCAGGTTGATTTTCTCTAGGAGGAGTCATAACAGCAATGTCTAACATGTCCATCATCCTTTCCATGGTTCTAACTAAAGAGTCTATTTTTTCATTAGCAAAAGAGGTAGATGGTTCTTCTTTTATGGTTACTCTCCTCTATGTTATAAGTCTAGCCCTCTTAGCTAATAGATTGGTCTATACACTCACAACATCCCTCTTCATCTCTTCCAAGGTTGCAGGGTTTCTTTCTCTCAATTGATAAGACATTTTAGCATCAAAACCATCAGGGAATTTAATCAAATCTAAACCTTGAGGGGGTTTAATGTTTGTTGGAATTGCATTGTAAATATTGTTAAATCGAGTGCAATAATTCTGCACACTTTCCCCAGGGGATCTTTTAATACTTTCATACTCAGATAAAATATGAAGTGGACTTTTCTTAACTTCTCATCTATTGAGGAATGATTGGTGAAAAGCAATAATTTCATGTAGACTAGCAGTTGGTAAGGCTTTGAACCATTTCCTGACTTCTCCATTTAATCTTTGGGCAAACAATCGCATTTTGACATCTTCCTCATCTACTTCTTGCAGGTCAAAAAATTCATTCATCTTATCAACATGTTGTTGTGCAATCATAGTTCCAGTGCCATCAAACTGAGGAATCATAGTTTGATAGTCTTGGGGCATATTATGTAAACGAGCGGGCAAAATGAGGGGACCATTTCTTGCTGACATGATTGGTATATGAGGATGGATCACAGATGAACTTGTGGAAGGTGTAGATGTGGGAACTCCTATAATAGGTTGGATCATTGTTTGTGAATTTTTTGGAGAAGTAGTAGAAAATATAGAAGAAAGTAGGACTAGTAGATGTAGGATGAATCAATTGAGAATTAATAGATGATGCGTAAATGGTCACGGCAAAAAATTCAATAGATTGTTGAATATAGGCTTCATGTAAATATTTATCGAGGTCTGATGCTAGATCTTGTAACTTGTCAAAAGTTTGGAGGATTTGTTGATCAAGATCTGACTCAAGACATTGTCTTTCATATGTATCGGGTTGTAGAATAGCTTTATTTAATATTATTTCATCCACGAAACTCTCATACTTAGTTCTGAATAGAATATGCTCAAATGTTAGATCAAACCGAATATCCTGGATTATGACAAATTTCTCTGGGACAGAGGTTTCTCTAGGTGGGGGACTACTGCTCCCTTGACTTTCTACTAAACTTATTTTCCTAATCAATTTTTCAAGGTCATCTAAAATTTTTACAGGTTTTGGATCGGGATGAGATATGGTGTGAATTATTTTTGGAGCCACAACTAAAACTTTAAACACACTACTTAATTATTTACAATGTTTACAACCTCTGAACATTTATTTCTAAAGATTTGAATCCTTGATTTTCTAGAAATAAAGTTTTCTTACTAGGGAAAAGAATCTGTAGAAGTTGAAAAATTGTTCTTCCCCAGTATGGTCGCCACTATGTTATCGCTCTGTAATTTCTATAGGTTGTAGAAGAAAGGACAGAGGTAACCACAAAACCACTTTGGAAGCTAGGATCTATCCCTACCAGCTCAGAGAGGGATCTCTCTGTAAGATTTAGATTTGTTGAGATTAAAATATTAGGCTAGTTATGATAGTTCATGATTTATTTGTTTGATTTGAATTGTTTGGCTGATTAAATGCTTAAATTTCCATTGGGCTATGGGGTTTTTCTCTTAAAATAGGGATCGGTTTCAGCGTTTTATAAAATTTCTTCACAGGGAAAGGTAGTTAAAGTGTTTGGATCTTGTAAATTTGGATGAAGTGAATTGGAAGAAGTGAAAGGAATTCCATCAATTAAAAGAGCAATTAAGAATATTTTTTACTTAATTTCAATTGAAAACATAGAAATTATTCAAAGCCAGAAATAGAGTATATTAAAATAAGTTATGTTTGTCAACCTTGTTTTGAATAATTAGGATTAGAAACACATAAGAATGATAACAAAGAAAGGAAAACATAAACGTAGATAGATGCACTTCACCAATAGTTTGACACGAGAATCGTGTGAAAGAGCCCTTTTTTATTACTGATCAATCTGCTTGAATCATACAAAATAGCTTTCTTGGATGCAAAAATCAACCCTGCATACTTCGAAATGAGAAGTATTTATACATTTATTTACAAAAGATCATGTCATAATTGATCAGGATATATTTTAGGAATATCTAAACTAACTATATCTCTAGTTACAAAAATATAGGAATGTTTCAGATCTTTTCGGATTTCTAGCATTGTTTTGATGGAAATTGTTGATAATTTGTCCCTTTGACTTCTTCTTAGTTGTCGGTCCTTGCTACTGAAGAGTAGAACCTATCTTTACTCAAGTAACTCGCACAATTTGTCCCACATTTTTTCACTTGGGATTGATATTTTGAGTAATTTCCCGTAAATTTCATCCACCTTTATGTATTTAGAAAAAGTGGGTTTGGTGATGAAAATATGTTTGATCTCATGTTGAATGTTCAAATCAAACTGCAGTGTTTCCAAGAATGCTTTCTCAGTGATGATTCCTTGTATTCCTGCAAATTTTGAATTATCTTTTGCGACTGTCTTTAATTTCTAGTTATAATCAGGCAAGGTGATTAACTTGTCATTTAACACTAATAAACCAGGTAGTCCTTTCTTGTTTAGCACCTCAAACTTGTTGAAGAATCTATGCACACCTATGTCCATAACCTGACATTTCTCTTCCAATTACAACATGAGGCCTTTCTTATTTAGAACCTTTTTTATTTTCAGGATAGTTTCAGTTATGTCTTCTATATTTATCTCCTCTAACTCCTGTTTGTTTTTAGAATTTAGAAACCCGATGAGATATGTGGATTTTGTTGGCTTTTCTCCCAATTCTTCCTTAATTCTTCAAATGGCTACTTTGTCTTTATAAATTAACTCATGCTGCTCAAAGATAATCTGTATAGAAGGCCAAATCTTTGTCATGTATTTATTGATGTCTATCCATATATTTTCCTTAGCTTGGGCTAAGGTATTAGCCATGGTTGTTTCTTTTCCTAACTGTTGTAGTCATTGGTTGAGCCTGTGAGATTTATGTATTTGGGTCGGATGACAAGTCTCGATCCTTGCTTTATGTTCTTGTAATGACTTTACTTCTTCCTGTAACTTTTTGATTTCTACTCCTTGTATGGACATGTCCTCCATAGCTTTCACCAATTTATATAAGGCATCTGAAGTTTGTGTTGGGGTTGATGTTGATGTAGAAACTTCTATTGTTCTTATCTCTATCAGGGGAATTGAATCTAGTGGAACTATGGCCAACTATGCATTCTTCTCTTTTTCCTTGATCAACTTATCCATCTCTGCTTCCATTTCTCTAATCTGTGCATTTTGCTCCATAATCAATTTGAACATTTCTTCTTTTTGGCTCTCTGTCTCAGCCACCTCTTTAGTCTGTGAATCCTCTGTTGCTGGTAGTTTTAATTGTTTCCTGAGTGATTCTATGTCATCTTTCTTCTTCTTAATCAACTCTTCTGCTTCTTTGACATTAGCTGGGTCATATCCAATCTTGAGTACTAATTCTTCTAATGATTTTATCTTATTATCCTTGGCAAAGAAGAGATCTTTTCAATCTTCAATTGAGACTGGATATTAGTCAGTGATACCTATAATTTGGAAGTTGTCATTGTAATTTTTGTCATGGTTGAATAAATCATCTCCCCTGGTTGTCTGTGCATATCCATCTGATCAATAGGATGGACATCCTTTATATAAAATTCAAATGAAGTCTTCTTGTAATCAGTTGTTGTCTTTGGATAGGGGACATGTGCCTATAAGAATGCCATTTGAATTATTTCCTTATGAGTGTCAAAATATGACAATAGTTTGTGTTGAGCAGTAGAAGTTTGTTTCAAAAATTGAGTATAAGTACTGCTTTTGAGAATTTCATTATTTTGCTTAATTTCCTTATACTTATCAAAAATATTTGACTCCTTTTATCCATGAATTGATTCAGATGTTAGAGTTGTGTCTGGATTCCTTTGTGAAGTTGATGATGATGGAGATCTTGTAAACAAACTAGCTAACTATTCTAAAGAGTGTGGTCCTTCCAAGACTATTGTAGACTGCATTTCTCCCTCTTTAAGAAAACATGTTGTAGGAATGGTTTTAGTATTCTTCCTATATATTTGAAAATCATATGTTGACACCTTTGTGACTGAAGGAGAGCCTTCATTCCTTGATTTTTCCTCTACTTGTTTATGAGGTGTGATGGTCTGTGAAGTGGTCATAGAAAAAAGTTGTTCTTCTACTTGTTGCAAGGTGTTCTCTTCCCACTCAGCCTGGTTCATGTATTTTTCAATCTATGGCCTTTGTGTATGCACATAGGGAATGGTATTATGTTTGGTTCTCAACTTAGAATAATTCCAAATGGATCATATGACCAGGTAAAGCTTAGAGGAAACTCCATCTGTTTTAAGAGGATGTCTTCTTCTTCACATGTTTCTCTGTTGTTGCAAATAAATGGTCTTAT
The DNA here is from genome assembly GCA_009831015.1 of Picea engelmannii. Classification (NCBI taxonomy): domain Eukaryota; kingdom Viridiplantae; phylum Streptophyta; class Pinopsida; order Pinales; family Pinaceae; genus Picea; species Picea engelmannii. The sequence continues at coordinate 73,332 of ML835341.1, read as the reverse complement.
TTGAGTTTTAATTATGAACTGAGATTTCTTCTTGGCTTCTACAAAGTGTATTTCATCTGAATTTATCATATGTCTTATGTACTCCAATGCAAAAATCCTCATTGGGAGGTATTTATGCAAACTATATGGTGGTAGCTCACATCCATACACCCTTATTTATGTATAACTATGGTATAAATACCAGTCAACTATCTTGGCCTGCTCAGTTAGATGTAAAACCTTCTGAATTTCTTCACTAACCCTGGGTTTTGTATTGCTTCTCAGTAAACAAGTAGCTGGATAAATGAGTTGGTCAATAAAATCTTTGAAAATGTACTCCATTGAGTTCTTTCTCACCAATGAAGTCCAAAAGATGATTGACTATGAGATTCCTTGTTCATTTAGTTTCTGGAGTGTGAAAGGGAACCTATCTTCTTGATATAATATGAACATATAAACCAAAATTGAAGAATACTTGAACATTCCTTCAGTTTGAAACTTAAGAATTTTTTCATGAATGATGTCAGCCAAGAATTGACTTAAATTGAAGTTCATAGAAACCTTTTCTTCTGTAGAGAAAATGGACAAAAAACCTTAAATAGGTTCATCTACCCATTCATCATAATAATATCCTAATAGACATGAGAGCATGGAGATAATCTGATTATCCTTCTCTGGGAAAATAGAAGAGGGGTATGGTGGATTTTTCTTAGGTAGTTGGGCATCTTCAAGGAGGAAATTTTAAAAAAATTGGGCTCTCTGGGAAAAGGTCAATTTATGATATAATTCATTTAGGGCTTTGACAAAGAAATGGGTGGTGGAGTTATTTTGAGGGATCTGCAGCATTTAGTTAATGGTCTCAGGAGTAATTGTAAATAGAATTTCACCATTGCGAGATGCAATGGCTCTTTGGCTTGGCAGATAACTAGCTTGGCATTTAAGGACAAATTCAGGGAAAAGGTAGATTTGGGGAAACATGTAGAGGGGTAAATTGGATTCCTAGAGTCCAATTTCGTCACTCTGATCAAGGAAATTATCCTTCAACCAACAGTGTAATTCGAATAAATTAAATTCATACATAGGATCTGCAACTTTATAATCTCTTTGTTACACATCAAAATTACTCACTTTGATAGTGTCGCAAGTGTCGTCATTACAAAGGTCGCAAGTGTCGCATTTTTCTCAAAAGGTCGCAAGTGTCACATTTTTCTCACAAGGTCGCAAGTGTCGCATGTTGCTCACAAGTGTCGCAAGTGTCAGGGAAGCATACTGCCATGATGCCTATGTCGTGCCTATAACGACATGAGAAGCACACTTGAAACACCTCAAACATTTGACTTGGAAGAGGAGAAATGAGTCAATAGGCTTGCAAACCTTTTGCCATTTGAAAGCACCTCAAAAACTGAGTTTTTGGAGGGGAGCGCTCCCCCTTACACTATCTCAGAGCGTTGGCGCTCCCCCTTACACTGTCAGGGAGCGTTATAAATCTCCCCTGGCCCTTTTGAGGGAGTGCTATAGATTTTGAGAGCGTTGGCGCCCCCCTAAAGCCTACTAGGGAGCGCTACAACGCTTTGATGGCCCTTTTGAGGGAGCGCTGCCTATTATGGGCAGTTGTTAAGCTATTGAGATGAATGGGGGAAGAATCCTTTCATTCTTGGAAGGCAGTTGGATTTGAATCCCTAGTCCAGCCATGATCTTAGGGAAGATCCTCAACTGAAGGAGGAAAATCCTCACCTTCCCCAAGGATATCTCGAGATTGTTGAGCCTCTCCAAGGCTATATAAGCAAGCTTTCTAATGGTGAAAGGGGACTGGAAAAAGGAGAATTACACCAAACTTATGATCTCATAAGTGGTGCTGGAACAGAGCTGATGGAGGAGGAATTGCTAAGCATGAAACCTATGATCTCATAGGAAACACACAGTCAGCCAAAGGAGAGTGATCAGTGAAGTTGTTGTCATCCAGGTTATGGATCTTCCAGGCAAGGGTTAGACGAAGGGGACTTGACGAAGCTGTCACATTCGCATCTACGATTGTAAGTACTGTTGTCGTTATTCTCATTAATATGACATGCTTGTCTTGTTCCTTTCTAGTTTGTGTCTGATGTTACATGGACTTATCGTTGATAGATAGATATGTTTTCAAGCTAATATCAATAGAGTAGGAAGTGGTCGTATCTTGTTTTGTCCACAAGATCCAGCGAGGAGCAAAGGATCGGAGTGCAACTTGGAGCGTGCAGGGACAAACGTCGATAAAGAGGTACTTTTGTTATCCTCCCTTCTCATATGTTAGTTTGGATAGATTTGAAAGGAAGTCAGTGTCCACGTTAAGCATTTTCTGTCTTAGAGTTAGGGTCAATCTCTTTGAGGCAATCTACATGTCCGCAGGGAGATTTTCCTACAACACTCTTTCTTCCATAAGAATGTGGTCAAGGTCAATTGGAGGGGGAACCATTGGATTTTCAAAGGCATTGATAGAATTTCCTTTGGGAGACATAATTGAAAACTAACAAAAGAATAGGTTAGCAATGTTGTAATTACCGAGAAAATAGCTCGACAATTGAAGGTAAGTGATGGCGGTGGTAGTCTAATAGCAATATTTGCTCGGTCTTTACGGGTTCTCAGTCAGAAAATAGTGTAACAAGGGGGAAAACGAGGGTTTTTTGTATGTGCAGAGATATTTTTTAGGGCACAGGACCATTACGGGACAACTAACAGGCATAGGGAAGGAGTTGATTGGCTAACGGATAGGAGGCATGGAGACAGGTGTCGTGTAGGGAAAGGGGGAGTAGCGGGGGAATGGGAGGTATCGGGACTAAGTTAGGCGGATTTAGGAGGGGGTAGTAGGAAGTTTTTTATAGTCGAAGGGGGGGGTTCTGAAACAATAAGGGAATGCCATGCTATGTGGGGCCAGGGTGGGGAAAAACAACTATTCGGACCCCCCCTCTGTCAATAAAGGTATGTAGGTCGTGAGGAAGGGGGGGGGCAAAAAAAAAATGAGGGTCGTCGATTGGGAAAAGGGATAATGTCGACAGGGAATATTTGCGCGGAAATTTATGTGCTACAAGATAAACTGTCTTGTCAATTTTCCAACTTTGGTTAAAACATATGCGCCACAAAGTAAAATATTTGCTTTTGAAACCTTTACATTCTCATTTTTATTTTTCCTATACTAATCTAACTTATTTTCATCAACTTATGGTGCATTTTAATGTCCAAACCCTATTTAATTTTCTTTGAAGGGAAAATTTATCTAACCTATATTCTATCCTATGCATCTAACTAATTAATCCATCTTAAACAATTGGATTAATTTCTTCCTCTACCTAATTATTTTAGCCAAGATTAAACAGTTTCGCTAAAATTATTCTCTAACCTAACAACAGAAATTGAAAATTGTTTGATCATGATTAAACTGTATGATTCAAACAAGGATCTAGGAATGTGGCATTCAAATTTGCAGCAATTTCACACTTATTTTTCTTTTCATGGGGTTTTCTTGTTTTTCTCTTCTTTTTTTTATTTTATTTTTCTTTTCATGGGGTTTTCTTGTTTTTCTCTTCTTTTTTTTATTTTATTTTCTCCTTTTTTATTTTATTTTCTACCCTCTTCTCATTTACATTATTTTTTATCTTTTTCTATTACTTTTGGAAATCATTTGCGGAATTTTAATATTATTTACAATACAAAATCACTAAAAGAAAAATATTCAATCACCATTTGATACTATGAACTATAGGACTCTAACACAATGCATTAAAAGGGAAACTAACATGGAGGCTTTATGTTCATCAAAACACCTACACAATCCAAATCGCGAGCTACCGCTCCAGGATTGATCTTCTACATTGAATGAAGTACCATACAAACATTCAAGTAGATAATTAGTATAGACGGGAAGACTCTCGAGAATAAGGAAAAAGGCCATGCATATTTTCTCTTGGAAAGAGTAGGGAAGATACATGTAGAGCAAGTGGCAAAGAAGGTGGAATCTAGAGGTTGGTGTGATAAGGGAGAGGGCAATCCCCTACCAATAAACCAGAAAAACTGAACATTCAGGAAAAGAAAATGTTGGAAGGAATGCAAATAAAAAAGGTGAATGGTTGTGGGGGAGGATGTCAGCATAGGTGATATTGCAAATTTGGTTGGAAGGACCTTGGTATGTATTTTTTACGGAAAGGTGGTAACCCATGCTTCAATGAAATCCTGGATAGAGAACAATTGGGAACATGTAATCAGTCATTGTCATATATTCCACATCCTCACAAGAGGGTGGATAAGTTTCGTTTTCAACCACCCAGAGGAGATGATGGAGATATTACGTAGAAGTTGGGGATGGGGTCCTTCTGAACTAGTGTTGAAAGAGTGGATTAACACCTTTGACCCCACAAGAGAGGTTCAATTTCCAACCAAAATATGGGCAATTTTATCTAACCTTTCCTTAGTTTTCTAAAGAGAGGAAATTCTCAAGGCGATAGCGAATAG
>ML835341.1:41806-59658 GCA_009831015.1 Picea engelmannii | reverse complement strand
TTGGTCATGCCCTTTCGCTTAACAAATGCACCAACCATTTTCATGAGGTTGATGGATGATGTATTAAGACCCTTCACCAACTCTTTTGTGGTGGTATATTCGGATGACATCCTTATCTTCAATAGAACTTGGGAGGAGCACATGCGGCATATTCAGGAGGTTTTAAGCACTCTGTGGCAGCACAAACTATATGCCAACTTGGAAAAATGTTCCTTTGAAATGAACAGGGTCCAATACTTGGGCTACATTGTTGATGAGCATGGGGTACATGTTGATCCCACTAATATCCAAGTCATTTGTGACTCATCATCCCCGACCACACTAACCAAGCTTCAGAGATTCTTGGGACTGGCCAACTTCTACCGATGGTTCATGTTGGGATTCTCCCATATTGCATGGGCCCTCATCCACATAACCAAGGGTGGTGGTAGGGAAAAGGTCATGTGGGGGAAGGAACAACAAAGAGGATTTGATGATCTGAAGCATCGTTTGTGCTTAGCTCCAGTACTCTCCTCGCCCGATCTCCAACAATCGTTCGAGGTTGAGACTAATGCATCTGACTATGTTGTAGGCACAGTTCTCACTCAACACGGTCATTTGGTGGCATACCATAGTGAGACACTATCCGATACTGTCCGGAAATACCCCACCTACAACAAGGAAATGTATTCCATTGTAAAAGCATGTTGCCAATGGAAACATTACATTATGGGAAAGGAGAAGATCATCCACACTGATCACAATCCTCTGCAATTCATACAGACACATAATTGGTCCACCTACCTGCAGCAGTTCCATCTTGTAGAATGACTGCCATCATAATTGGTCCACCTACCTGCAGCAGTTCCATCTCAACATCAAGTATAAGACAGGAAGAACAAATCGTGTCATTGACTTCCTTAGTCGACCTCTCGTGGCTGCACTCACCACTGTGCTCCATTCCTATGGACATGAGGCATATGAGTGTCCCCAACTTTATCAAGAAGATTTGGACTTCACCACCACCTATCAAGTATTGGGTATAGGCACGACTGTCACCAATTTTCACATTCAGGATGGGCTATTATGCCATTTGGACCATCTCTATGTTCCTGCAAACAAGCGTGCAAATTTAATTTGGGAGTCCCACTACATTCGAATGGCAGGACATTTTAGCGTGGAGAAAACTGTGGTTGTTCTCTAGAAACATTTTATTGGCCAGAACTTCGATAGGACCTCAACAAGTATATCATATCTTTCACTGCATATGCCATTGCAAAGCCAACCATCAAGAAGCAAGGCTTATACACCGCTCTTCCTACCCCCGAGAAGCCTTGGGAATCCATCTCGATGGATTACATGTATGGCCTTCCATCCACCAAGCAAGGCAATGATTGTGTATTTGTGGTCATTGATCGGTTTTAGAAGATGGCCATCCTCATAGCCTACAAGAAGAACACCACAATGGTAGATACTGCCAAGCTCTTATTCGAACGAGTGTGGGTCCACTTTGGGATACCACAGACCATCATCTCAGACCGGGACAGCAGGTTCCACAACACATTTTGGTCACGTCTCTGGTCACTGTTGGAAACCAAACTCACTAAATTCACTGCTTTCCACCCCCAAATAGACATCCAAACAAAGGTCGTCAATCGGATGATTGTGCACTTCCTGCGCATGTACAACTCTAAGCATTCACATACATGGGATGAGAGTCTCCCCTATGTTCAACACAGTTACAACAGGGCTTTCCATAGCTCCACCGACCATAGTCCATTTCAGGTGGGACTGGGATTCCAACCCTTAGGTCCCATTGATGTTGCACTACCTCTTGCAACCACACAGATAGACTCTTCCCATGTTCAATCTGAGACTGAAAAATCCACCAGATTCATTGAGCGGATTTAGCACATCTGCCAACAAGTCCATGAGATTTTGTAGAAAGCCAATGCTAAGTACAAGAAGCACCATGATCAACACAGGGTACCGCACCAGTTTCAGGTTGGAGATAAGGTTTGGTTACATTGGCAGAAGGAGCGTCTTACAGGGCCCCATTAAAAGCTCTACCCACTTTGCTATCATCCTTATACCATCACCAAGGTTGTGGGTAGTAATTCTTTTGAGCTTAACACTCCACCCTTCCTTGGTTTTCACCCAGTGTTCAATGTGGACCTCCTTCGGCCATATTTTCCACCATTATTGGACACCTCATATATCACAGAACAGTTGACACCAACAGAGCTCAAACTTGATTGCATGGAACATGCATCCACTGATCAGATAGTGGACACATAGGTCAAGGGCACTCGCCAGCATATGATCCAACTTTATCGGGTTTTCAAGGCAGGGCAGCTCCTCCACCGAGGAAAGTGGTTCACCCGGGGCCAAATTCAACAGAATTTTCCTCACCTGATGGGGGAACTCAATGCAATGGAGACCATTTCTTCCTAACATGGGAAGATTGATCTAGGTGGGTATTGGTGTCCACCAACCTATTCTAACTGGCTCCTCTTGACAATTTTTAGTTCAACACGTTCTTTTGTACTTCTTTGTAATTGTGGATTCTACACTTCCGGGGTTGTCTGAAGCCCTACACATCTTCCAGGTGGATACTGGTGGCCTCCCACTTAATCCAACTGATTTTTTTTGTATGTTTTCATGTTATCACATCTTGTTGTACTTCCAGGGTCGTTTTAGGGCCCTAAACAGTTTTTTTTTATCGCTTCAGTCAAACTGTAAACGAAGTCAAAGTTTGATTGTGTAATGTGTAGTTCTCTAAAAGACCTTTCCAATGGCCTATCACATGCCTAAAATGGAGGTCATAGGGTTTTGGAATTCATGAGTAGGGTTTTGGAATTCATGAGTAGGGTTTTGGAATTCATGAGTAATGTTAAAAAGGCCTCTAGAGCCTCATTGTAATTCATTATGCTCAGACTAATGTGCGTAGCAGCCACATCTCTTCTCAAATATAGCTACCACCATTCGAGCAAGTGTTTCAATTCTGCAGTTTTACAGTTTCAACCTATTTCATTTATTTTATAAAAGATATTGTTCATTAGATATATGTGTTGTTCTTCATATCTCTATGTTTATTATATTCAGTTTGGTAATCAGTTCGTTCTGCTCCGAAATCTGGATCAATGTCAAACTCAACAATGAATAATCCTTTGGCACAAGGATGAAAGAAAGTTTGTTGTTTCATGATAGGGATCCAGGTCATAGATTTACATCTCTTAAGATCTACTAACTTTGGCCAAAAACTATTGAAGCGACAGACCAAACTCATGGATCTGTAATATTCCTCATTTTCATCAACATCTTGTCCCATGGGAATGAAAAGAGACGAGGCTTCCTAAACTAGGAGAGACTAAGAAGAAGGATCAGATTCCTTCTGAACAATATGTCAAAAAGAAGCTCCAAACTGCAAGATAGAGCCCAACTTGGACAAAGAAAAAAAATAAAATGTGACCTAGGGTTGAAGCAACAATTGAAGAGGCTACCTCCATGAACGCATAAGGAAGTTGGAACAGGGATCAGAACTGTTGCACAGGGGCCACGAGCGATCGAGGTTAAACCCTAGCTGCCACGGACAAAATCCCGAGTGATTCCATCATTTAATTTTTTCCATGAAGGTACACTTGTTGATAACAACAACATGGAGACATTATTCTTTCTATACCATGTCAACATGCCATGAAAGTGAGGCACATGCCCCCGTCAATTCGGTGCACTGAAAATGGTTGGTAGCACCATTATTAGTGTGTTGAGTTATCTGAAATGCATCAATACACATAATAAAGTGCAAATACACCAAAATAAAAAATTCCCATGCATATTCCCTTAATGCATTCACCAATGTATCTAGTCACCAATGCCAATATGTGTGGAAGAATGGATAACATTGAACAAAGATACTACTAGGCCATGTTAGCACACTGCAAATGGAAAGCACACACAATATGCCAAATCAATGAGCCCACATAATGAGAGAGCATTGTTATGAGTGTGTTGAGTCATCCACCTATGCATTATTATGTGCATTAAAACATTTATTTGTGTGTGTTGAATATTACAGAAAGCGACAATGCATCTATTCTAACCAAATGCACCACTAGTGCAAGGCATGTGTGTCTTGCATTAAGAGATGCACTTACATGGATAGTTCATACCAAGAATGGTGTGTTGAAACATCTTGTAGCACACCATGGACTAGAATAAATATGTGCACTCAAATTTTTTAATTCCTTGTTGTGCTAAAGATGGGTAAGAGAACCACATGTGGTGTAGTTGGTAAATGCATAACACAATAGTGCATGAAAAAATCAAAGGTTGCATCGGTGAATTTTTTTTTCCAAAAAAAGGAAATTAACTACTAAGATGGAAACTAAAATAGTGAAAATATTAATTAAGGGGTAGTGAAGAAATTACCTAGTGTCGTCTCTATCACAAAGGCATGATTTCCGTATAAATCACAAGCTAAATCCAAGGGGTTTTGGAAAATCCAAAAATGAAAATAAATTTGTTGTGGATAAGATTGTCAATGAAATCCAACAATTCGGAAGTAAGGGAAAATGGGGCACTCGTAGAGTGACATATAACACTAGTGATTGAAGGTGTTGGAAGCACTGGTGGATGTTAAAATTGGGAAATTGATTTAGTTTTTTTTTTAAATTTAATCATATCATGATGTGCCTTGTACTCTGAAAAAACAATGCACATATATAGGTAGGCCCACATGTGCTTTTATAAGATAGTGTGCACCACCAAGATAAAAAATTTTAAATGGAGAGTTTTAAAAAATTCAAGTGTGGGGGGCACATTATGAATTGTTATTAGTGTTGTGTTTATAACTATAAGCGCATCAATGTTTGTGTTAACATGGCACATTAGTGTATGAAATTGTCTTAGGTAAACTAAAAATAAAACCTCCACTAAAACATTTGCATGCCTCTGCTAACAACATCCACTAAAAGTAAAATGGGGATAAATGCCTCTGTAAAAACCTTCACAAAAGCCTTTTCTCCTTGTACTAGAACTATGTTCACCAAGGCCTTTGACAAGTGTGTGGAGGCCACATCTACATGCTTATTACTCCTTGACTCATGTAGAATCTTTTGCATCTATTGAAATTAGGGAAGAAGAGACAACTACTCTATGCCCTAAAGGTATTAGAGGAGTTCTTCAATTATCTCATCACTTGCAAGAAGAAGGAATTAACAATCTCAAATATCCATGGTGGGGAGATGAGAGATTTACTCTCTTCTTTCATGCTCCAATTAGAAATTAATGAGTTGAACAACTCTCACATGTTTATTCGATATAGGTGCACAATGTTTTGATAGAAAGCATAGATACATTAGGCACGCTCCCCTAGCATATATACATTTTAATTTGAGATCTATTAAATACTAATAAGATCCCTACATAATGACCAAGTGGTTCTACTCCTAATATATTTTCACATAATTAATGCATACCATTCAACATACTATTACAACATTCTTAATAAGGTGAAAACACGGAACCCTTAAGGATGATCACCGAGGAACATCTGGCACGGGGAAACACTACATTATTAGTTTCGCTTACATTACTTACTTAAATTCCACATGAGCGTAGTTCAATTCTACACTTTCCCCAACTAGCACTAGAATTCTCAACATACAAGCAACCACTATATACACATCCCTTAAGACTCATATACACATGTTAATATCAATATGCCATTCATATTCTTATTCGTCTTATTTTTTCTATTTCTCTAGTGGATTTGATGACCTCATTGACTTCCTCGTACACCATAACGGACAAAAATAATTAGTGGTGGTGTTTCTTGCCTCCAAAGTTCCCAAATGGTGATGATGAAGGTAACTATATCTTTCACATCAAGTCTCTTAGAGCCAACCTTTCTCTTTGCAAGTAAGTCTACTAGAAACCATATATTCATTAAGATACTCAATTCATGCTCATTTCTACTAAGAAATGTTGGAATCCTTTATTGATTTTTGTCGTTTCTATGAGTACTTTCCCAAAAGGGGTTTGTTAATTGTTTTCACCAACAAATCACATTCATTTATGTCTAAAGAAAAAAAATCAAGAGTTACCATGGATGGGAATTGACAATAAAAATCATTATATAATAATAATAATTAGACCAGCCACTCATCAATAATCTTTATTGACTCAACCAAAATCATAAAAAAGATTCATAAGACTTCCTAAAACACTAAGACAAGTAATAAGGATGGTCATATGATCCCATGAATTCATGTAGCTACATCTATTACCTCCTAAACATATTACATAGGGCTCATGGCATAGCAAACAATACATTAATTTATAGATCAAATACATAATAATGATTGCTAAACACTATACATAGTACTTGGAATAAATCTCATAGAAATCCATAGAAACCAAATAATATATAATAGAATATAGTTTTTTATTTACATATGACAATATACTTTTATCCATATATTTTTATTTAACAATAAATAATCTCTATTGATTCAACCAAAATCATAAAAAAGATTCATAAGACTTCCTAAAACACTAAGACAAGTAATAAAGATGGTCATATGATCCCATGAATTCATGTAGCTACATCTATTACCTCCTAAACATATTACATAGGGCTCATGGCGTAGCAAACAATACATTAATTTACAGATCAAATACACAATAATGATTGCTAAACACTATACATAGTACTTGGAATAAATCTCATAGAAATCCATAGAAACCAAATCATATATAATAGAATATAGTTTTTTATTTACATATGACAATATACTTTTATCCATATATTTTTATTCAATGATCAAAGCTATATGCATAAAAATTGTGTGACCTAACCTAAAACTCAAACATCCCAATGAAGATTCTTATTCTTTTAGCTAAAACATAATGGATCAATGTTTTATTGGAGATTTGAACTCGTGTGGAGAAAGTGTGAAACCTACCTCCTTACCATGGAGCTATTACTCCTCAACCTTTTATAGTCATCGCTATAACAATTAATAATAAATCTTACAGACAACAAGAGAATAAACATTGATTCACTTATGTATATGTGGAAATGCAATGCATTTGACAACTACCTCTAGATGCATCCATAACAGCCCCAAGAACAAAACACTCTCATCGGAATTGAATCTTAATCACCTATCTACTTATTTATCAATTTTTCAATTAAAGAAAAGAAGTTCATAAAGATAAACATCACTATTTAATTTTCAACGAATTGCCCATTGTATGGTTAGAGCATGCCGACATGCCCATTGCACACTTCAATGCACCTTTGACTTTTTTTAATATCAATGCAACTTTGACTTTTATGGCGACATGCCCACTTCAATGTACCTTCTTTAGAATAAAGGAATCTTTTTATGTTAAAATTTGAATTTATATTATTTAAAATAATATTAATGTTAAAGCATGAAAGACGTGCGCGAATCATGTATCAGTCGAGAATGATTTTAATATTTTTATAAACAAAAGCTATAAAGAATATTCATAAATAAAAGAATCGTGTGCATTGAGTGGCCTCTTTCTAATTCACAAACACTTGTAATATAATACAATACACAACAATAACCTTCATTTTTGGAGATATTTCCTTTTGACTTAGCTATTAATTTAGTTATCTTGGAATTTTGGTTAAGGATATGTATTCTATTTGTAAAGGTTATAAGGTCAACTTTCATTGTGTTTTTCTTAATTGTGAAAGTTTTTTAATTTAGTTATCTTGGGATTTTGGTGAATGATATGTATTCTATGTGTAAAGGTTATAAGGTCAACTTTCATTATGTTTTTCTTAATTGCGAATTTTTTTTAATTTAGTTATCTTGGGATTTTGGTTAATGATATGTATTCTATGTGTAAAGGTTAGATCACATCGAAATATATTAAAAAAAATATCAGTTCCATTTTTTAAGTGGCCTTTTCTTTGATTATGACAACTCTATACATAAATAAATATGTAATGATTTGGGTGCCTTGCGAAATGCTTAATTTTTTTTATTTTTTATTTTTATTATTATCAAGAACCCATATATCATATATATTGGTGAAAAGATATGAAACTAATGATGTGGATGTCTTATTTAATGTTTTAATCTAGTATTTGGTTAAAGATTCATATTTATAGGTAAAAGGTTACGAGTTCCATTTTAAGCAGTGTTCTTTAATCATGACAACTGTAAAAAGGAATAAATAGTTAATGACGTGGGTATCTCATACACTTTATACTTTAGCATTTTGGATTAGGATCCAAATCTATATATAAATGATTACAAATTTCATCCCCTTAATAAATCTTCTTTGATCATAATAACTCCATATAAGACTAAATAACTAATAACATAGGCACCTTATTGAATGATTAGATATGACATTTTGGTTTAGGATCCATATGTACATAAGTAAGGAAAAATATGTGAGGAATGGAAGGGTTTGGGCGAGAAGGTGATTTTCAAATCTTCTAAAGGTTTTTTATGTTGCAGGTTCCATGGTGGTTGGGATGGGCTGGGAGGTGGACTTTCCACAGTATTCAGGTTTCTCGACCAGCATCTAGTTGGTTAAAGTTATTAGAACTCTGAGTGGGGTTTTTTTGGCAGGGGTAGTTTTTAGTTGGCAGTCCTACTTGGAGTATGAGCTTTTGACGAGTTTGGAGAGTAGTTGTTGAAGGTGGCAGACAGTTTTCACTAGTCTATGCGATTATCAAGATTTAAACTCTTCCAAATGTCTATGGATTAGTTATTACTATGTCTTGTCTTTTATTATCGATTTCTTGATCCCCGGATACATTAACGGTGAAGAGACTCAGTCTGCAGTCTAATTTGATGTAGTAATCGTTCTTGATTTTTCATTGTTGTCCAGTCGTACACTTAATGGAAGGCGAATTCAACAACATGTTGAGTGTGGATGACGAGGAACTATGGGAAAGGCCAGGTTTCCTTACATCGATTGATGAGCTCAGTAGACTTAATGCTCACAAAAAGTGGTCAGGTGATAGAACTAATGTGGAAATTAATGCTGGAGTATTACCTTTGGAGCAGCACCCTTTAGCATCCTCATATCCTATTTTGAAACATTGTTCGTTGAAAGACACAGAAGGTTTGTCTAATGGTCATACAAGAGACAACTCCTTTGCTAAGACAGCACAAGGCCATGGAGGAGTGTCTTTTGAAAGTCAGAGAGAAACTCTGAACGCGACTGATGTTGAATCTAGTAAATTTCTTAGACTGGAGCCATCTTATAGGAATAAGCGAACGTTAAAAGTTTGGAAACCAAAAAAGGCCAGACGGAGGTTGGTAATGGGAATGGATATAGGACTAGAGGAGTCTTGTAACCTGGCTTTATGTGCCTTAGTTGGGATACTATCTTATCAATCCTTATGTTCATCAACTGTTGAGGAGTGGGTTCAGAGGTTCTGGAAACCTTTAATAGGATATTCGCCTGAGATCCTTTCGTTGTCAAGAGGCTAGCTGGGCTTCATGTTTAAAACTTTGGAGGACTCTGAACTGGTGCTTTCAAAGTTCTGGAGTTTTGATAGAGGTATTTTAATGCTAAAAAGTTGGCGGCTCAGCTTTAATATCGCGACTGAGTATTTTAGTTTTAGACATATTTGGGTCTTTCTACCAAGTTTACCTTTACAGTTATGGAACGCTAAAGCTTTGGAGGTTGTTGGCAACTCCATTGATCGTTTTTTATGTTTAGATGAACTATCTATGAAGTCGTCTGATAAAAGAATGGCTAAGATCCTTGTCGAAGTTGATGTTCATGCCGGTTTAATGGAAGTTATGGAAATTGAGTGGCGGGCTCTTGTTTTCATACAACGTTTAGACTACTTGGGGATACCCTTCCGTTGTACATTATGTAGGTGGACTGGACACTTAAGAAAGGAGTGCACATCTATTTATGGCTCACTAGAAGATGAAGGTTCTATGGAGGATACACAGTCGGGTCCGGACTTACAAGAAGATGAAGCGTCTGGTAATTTGGACTACCCGGGACTCAGTTCAGAGGACAGCCCTACAACAACGGATTCTACCTTTGTCAGTAAGTTAAAGCAATAATGTCCAAATATTTATTTCTCCTCATCTGTGTGGGAGAGGAATAATTTAAATTCTATTATTTTCCCTGATCAATTCATGAGAAAGGAACGGAATGTTGAAATGTCTCCCTTAGTACCTGAGAACTTGGCTATGGATGGTGATAGACCTTCAAATTATGTAGGGGACCTACAAAGGGTTTCCCCGAGAACAATACCCTTGATGAGTTCTGTGAATAATGAATGTGTTCCAGGATATAGTGAGTCACCCTACACAAATTCTGCACTAGACAAGTTGATTACTGATTTGGCTCCTTCTGTGGTTAAAACATATTTTCCAATCCCTATTCCGACCTTCTTGGGAAATATCCCTGTGGATAGTCAGTCCTTTCCTCAAATGTCTAGGGTCTCTCATGGGGGAGGAGAGAATACTACATCTGATCCTGCGTGGTCACATGGATTGGGGTTCGAAGTTTCACCTATTAAAACTAGAAGTGCTCGCTGGAAGGCTGGGGCTAGCACTTCTTGTCTAGACTCTACACCAGCCATTAATGATTTAGAGGATTAAAATCCCTAGCTTGGGAAAAATCATGATCCTTTTATCTCTTAACATTAGAGGGGTAGGAGGACCCCTAAAAATGGCCTCCCTTCGTAGACTTCTGAACAAAATATCCCCCAACATTATTTTCTTTCAAGAAACGTTAGTAGCAGCAGAGAAGGCAATATTATTCATGAATAAGTTAAGACTCGACTGGATGGTTTGTGCTTTTAGTGTTGTGGACTCCTCTGGAGGACTTCTGACATCCTGGGATCCAAAAAAAATTCATTCTTGATCCTTTTCTCACCAGTGGTGGTATTTTTTTGTCAGGCTTATCTCTTCTAGACAACAAAAATATTTCTCTACTAAATGTATATGGACCTTGTCAGGATCGGAAAATCTTTTGGAACACTATGGATGGATCCAGACTCTTAGAGCATAAAGACATGATTATGGAGGGTGAATTAAACTTTGTGACCTCGGCTGAGGATATTTGGGGCCATACAACTCATGTTGATTCTATGGCAGGTTTTTTTAAGGACCTTTTTGTAAAGAGCATACTTGTGGATATTATGCCATCTGAGATAGTACCTACGTGGAGAAATGGGAAAGTTGGTATTGATAGCATAGAAAAAAGGCGTGATCGTTTTTATGTCATGGGGGACTTACTTGCTACCTCTCAAAGGTACATATCTTGGGTTGAGTTCCCATATCTTTCAGATCATGCTCTAATAATTCTAGAGATTCGAGCAGGGACCCCAACGGTAGCTTACCTGTTTAAATTCAATCTGGAATGGATGAATGATGAATCTTTTGAGGGACTGGTTCGATATGTGTGGAGTGATCTGTGCTTTCTTTTATATATAGGGGCTCAAAGGAGACTAGTGGGTAAGTTATCTCTTTTGAAAAAGTGTGTAAAGATTTGGGCTAGGGAGAAGCGACAACGGGAACAGTTGCAACTAACAAAGATTGAAGCGGCCATTGATGACATTTATAAACAGGTGTTGCTAGATCCATTGTCTGTTGCTATGTCTCAAGCACTAAGTATTTTTGAAGATGATAGGAAGAAATTATTATTAGCAGAGGAAGAAATGTGGCGGCAAAAGAGCAGGGTGATTTGGAAAAAAAGTGGCGATAAGAACACAAAGTTCTTTCAACATTTTGCAAGTTATAGAAGAAATAAAAAGCATATTTGGGAGGTAAAGAATCAAAATGGGATTATTGTTTCGAGACAACAAGACATGAAGATTAAATCAATTAAATACTTCCAGAACTTTTTTAATGAAAGTGGGCAGAATGTTGTTGAAGATCGGATCAATTTGGTAAGGCTATTCTCAAACATAATGACCAAGGAAGATGTTCATTTTTTAGAAAAGGAAGTAACGAAGGAGGAAATCATTGAAGTAATTTGGGGTTTTTCCAGAGACAAAAGTCCCGGACCTGATGGGTGGACAGTAGAATTTTTCTTTAAATTTTTTGATCTGGTAGGTCAAGAACTACTAGAAATGGTTGAGGAATCAAGAGTAAGTGGTGAAGTTATCACTTTGATCAACTCTACTTTCTTAGCCCTGATTCCTAAAGTTAATGGTCCTTCCACCTTCAGTGATTTTCGCCCTATATCTCTCTGCAACTTATGTTATAAGATCATAGCTAAGAGAATCGCTTCGGTTCTCTCTAGAGCACTATCTAAAGAATAGATGGGATTCCTCAAAGGAAGGCAAATACTTGATGAAATTGGAACTGCATAGGAGTGCCTCCATAGCATAAAAAACAAAAAACTACAAGCCATTATTCTGAAGCTTGACTTGAAAAAAGCCTATGACTGTATCAATTGGGATTTTTTACGATTGATTTTGCTTCAAGGTCGCTTTGGGTTGCCTACAACAGCTTGGATTATGGCTTGTGTCACTTCTACATCATATGCCATCTTGATTAATGGAGAGGTGTATGATTTCTTCAAGAGTAGTAGGTGTCTTCGTCAGGGCTGCCCACTATTTCCATTACTCTTCATATTGGTCATGGAGTCTCTCGGTCTCTCTTTAAAGAGGGCGTAAGATGCAGGCTTGCTTTCAGGGATTAAGGTTTCAATATTGGTTAAGGTCTTGCATCTTTTATTTGTAGATGGCATACGTATCATGTCAAAAGCCTCTCTTGAGGAATGGGAGAAAATTAGAGATATACTTCATTTCTTCAGTCGAGTATCAGGTTTGGTTATCAATGTACATAAGTCTGTCTTTATGTATATGAGTGTTTATCAGGATTTTTTACAGACTTTAAAATATATCTTATTTTTCTCTTGTAAAGACTTAGCAGAGGGTTTCAATTACTTGGGGTATTTGATGAATCCGGACAGATACAAATCAACGGATTGGTAGTGGCTAATCGATAAGTTTGAATCCAGGGTCAATCATTGGTGTAATAAGTGGCTTTCCCTGGGGGGGAGATTCATTTTAATCAAAGTTGTTTTAGAGAGCCTTCCGGTTTATTGGCTGACACTTGCTCATTTCTCAATGGAGTCCCTTAATAAACTTCGTAAGCTGATCTTTTCCTTTCTGTGGGAAGGGAACAAAAATAAGAATGGTTATCATTTATGCAGTTAGATTTCTATCTAAAACCGAATTTTTATGGAGGATGGGGTCTCCGGAACATCTTTATGTTTTATAGGGCCTTAAAAACAAACACTTTATGGCGCGCCTTGATGAAGACAGGTTTATGGCAGAGAGTGATTAAAGAAAAATACATACTGCATGGCTCTATCTTATCATGGTGTCGATATGTGGATACTTTCTCCTCTTTTGGATCACAATCCTGGAAAAACATTAGAAATACCTTGTCGGTGATCCTTCAATGTATGGTCTGGAATTCGGGTTCAGGACACTCAATTTCTATTGGGAGAGATGCAATTATAGGATTGGGACACGACTCCTCCCTTTCCCAGGAGCTAATTACTGCCCTTAACTATAAGAACATTCATCTTTTATTCTAGACAAGACGATCTGAGGCGCGAGGAGTGATGAGACAAAATTGGGTCAGTAGCACAGATTTGGACCTGGAGGGGGATCTTGCAGAGGAATGGGAAACATAGAGGTAAAATTTGATCGATACAGGGATCTATCTAGTGAACAGACCGAATGAACTTTTATGGAATGGAGGGGATGCCTCAGGCCAAATAATAGTTAAAAATGTTTATGAAGCACTGCCAAACCAGCTCTGGAGTTATAAGGTAGGAGGATGGAGGAGAAACTTATGGAATTGGGAATTCCCTTTGAAAGTTAAAATCTTCTTCTAGTTGGTAATTGAAAACAAAGTATTAACTTGAGAAAACTTGCATAAAAAAGGATGGATAGGGCCTGGAAAGTGTTATTTATGCAGGGATAAGGGCGATTCAAGCAACCATATTTTTGTTATCTGTTCCTTTACTATTATGGTATGGGAGGAAGTGAAAAAATGACTGAAAATTAATCATGGTTGGGTTGGCACTTTGGTTGTTGATTGTATGAAAAGTTGGTATTCTCCTAATCAGAATTATCCATTCCTTCTAGCACTTATATGTTGGAACATTTGGTTGGACAGGAACAAGTCTGTTTTTTAGGATAGACTTCCATCTATGCAGAGGATTGTTTATCTTGTGTTAGGTGTTGTAGGGTCGATGGGTAAACCTCAAAAAGTTCCAAAAGATAGGAGATTGACTACAGTATTTCCAATGGACAAAGCACTTGCTTGGTTTGACAGAGCGTCTCAACAGAATGACACTCTATGTGGCGTTGGTAGAGTCTTAAGGATTGATGCCCATACAAAATATAGATGGACTCTTAACTGTGGAAGAGGATCAAACACGAGGGTTGAGCTTCTAGGTGCTTGGGAAACTTTAACCCTGGCATCAAGACTCTCAGTTTATGACTTATTTATGGTAGGAGACTCAAAGATCGTTATTGATTGGCTTAATGGAAAGGGATCAATCATGGTGGCAAATTTACACAGCTGCATGGAAAGAATTTCTAATATCATACCTCTCTTCAGTTCACTATCTTTGCACACATCTATAGAGAAGAGAACAAGGTAGCTGACAGTCTTTCAAAAAAGTCCCTATACCTTCGTCAAGGGAAAATCACCTTCATTCATTGGGAGGATGGACAAGAGGGCCTTACTCACTCTCTAAATCTCTATTGACCACTGCTACATCTTTTGCGGGTTTTTTTGTGTGGCTAAGAAACCGAAGGATATCTACTCTCTTGAGAAGAGTTATTTTTGTTATGTCAAAGATTATAGTTCTTGTAGTTATGTCTCTAAGTGTTTTCAAAGGGACAGGATTCACATAATTTTGTTAGCATATTTTTTCTTTTTGGTTGTTCATAGACAGTGGGCTGAAGTAAAAGTTCAGTGTTGTAAACAAATTATATTATTTTTAATATAATGGGTAATTTTCTCAGGAAAAAAAAAAGTAAAAGGAAATAAGTTTAACTTAATGGATCTCTCTAATTCTTTTAAGTATTGAATTACTCCCTATAAGAACCACCTAACTTGATATTCCAAATCCTTAAAAACCTTTACACTGATTCTAGTTAATTTAAGAAAATCCTTAAAAATATTTACATATGGTCTCATGGTATTTTTTGAAGGATGGGTATGAGGTATTTTCAATGTTTGTATTAAGAGGAATGAACCTAACTTGATATTCCAAATCCTTAAAAACCTTTACACTGATTCTAGTTAATTTAAGAAAATCCTTAAAAATACTTACATATGGTCTCATGGTAATTTTTTTTGAAGGATGGGTATGAGGTATTTTCAATGTTTGTTTTAAGAGGAATGAATCTTTAGACATAAATGGAATCATATCAATGATTGGAAGAAGAGAAATTTAAGTTAATTTTTGCTATAAAACATTATTAGTTAAATAAAAGCATTTTTTTAATATCAATCAATGTAAATCCATTTTAATTTGGATCTTTAAACATCAAGAAATTTGTATCTCATTTTTCGGATGCTTCTTGGTGTTTATCCAAAGTTAGAATGTATTTTTTTTAAGTTAAGATATATTTTATTTTTGGTGAAATACATATCTTGGGAAAGCCACTTACAATTTTTTTTTTCTCATTTTAAGGATGGTGTCAAGTCATGTATGGGAAAAGAATGTAACTCCACACTTTAATACCTTGCATTAACATGAAATATTCATAAAAACAATTTGATGTGACCTTTGGTTTCATCTTCCAAGAGGTTCGAATAATTCTTCCTATCACCTACGACTCTTCATATTTCTCCTAAATGATATTTATAATGATATTTACAAAATACCATAATTAGGAGGATTAGGTATCCAAAATCCCCCCATTTAATTTGAAGTGGTGTTTGTGAGTCCAAGCATCATTCTAAACTTTTCAATCTTTTCTATTCCAAGTGTTTTGGTGAAGATGTTTGCAATTTGATCATTTGTGGAACAATGTCTCAAGTGAATAGTCTTGGTGTTTACATGATATTGAATGAGGTTATACTTTGTGTTGATGTTCTTAGATTGATCATGGAATTTGGGATTCTTGGCCAACTTGATTGCAGAAGTATTTTCAACCAGAAGAGGAGTAGAACTCACATGTTTCTCTTGCCAATCTTCAAATATTCTCCCGAGCCACACAATATCCTTTGTTGCTTCTGCAACTGCCACATATTCTGCCTCTATTGTGGATCTATTGAAATTGACTATTTGTGTGATTCCAAAAGACAATCGTTGATCCAAGACTCGTGAGATAGCCTGAAGTTGACACCCCATTTTCTTTATCCCCAACAAAGTCAAAATCAAAATATCCAATCAGGTTGAAGCCATCCACCTGAGAGTACTCGAGTCTAAAATCTTGAGTTCCCTTCAAGCATTTTAGAAATATTTTTGCAACAGACCAATGTCCTTCACAAGGTTTTTGAATGAACATGGAAAGAATCCCAAAAATAAATGAAATATCTGGTATAGTGGTGGTAACATAAATAAGACTTCCCACAAGATGCATATACTTGGTTGCATCCTCAAATTCATCCCCTTTTTTATGTGAGCCTCAAATTCCATTCCATTGGAGTAGAGATAAGTTACACTCAGCCATGCCAAACGTGTTCAACAATTCTCCAATGTACTTCTTTTGGGAGATGAATATGTACTTTGGATTTTGAATCACTTCAATGCCCAAGAAGTAATGAAGACGTCTCAAATATGTCATCTCAAATCCTTTCTTTAACTCTTTCTCTATGGATGCAATATACATTTCATTGTTCTCTCTTATCAATAAATCATCTACATACACTACAAGATATACAACATTTTTTCCAACTTTCTTGACAAAAAGAGTTGCATCATCAAGATTGAAGTGATTGAAATTCAATTTCAAAAGATGTTCAATTAGGTTTTCATACCATGCTCATGGTGCTAGTTTCAAACCATATAAGGGTTTAATGAGTTTGCATACTTTCTATTCTTGTCCCTTCACAACAAAACCTTTTGGTTGAGACATGAAGACATTCTCGTCCAAGTCTCCATTCAAGAAAGTAGTCTTCACATCCATTTGATGAACTTTCCATCCATTATGTGCTACCAAGGAAAATAGAGTATGAATCGTATCCCATTTTGTTGTGGGGATAAAAGTCTCCTCACAATCAATACCTTATTTTTGTGCAAATCTTTTTTTCATGATCCTTTCTTTGTGCTTGTCAAGTGAGCCATCTGATTTGTACTTGTTTTTGAAGACCCACTTACAACCAATTGGTTCGGTTTTGAATGGAGGGTTCACCAACTTCAACATCCCATTCTTGATGAGAGCATCGTAGTCCTTTTGTGTGGATTCTTTCCATTCATCATGAGAAGTGGCTTCTTCAAAGGAAGTTGGTTCAAAGTTAGTAGATAAATTCAAATCACAATCATATGAAACATCCATATCATCTACCTCACCTGAATTTGAATTTTCTACATCAACTCCATCTTGTTTGGTTGAATTTATGGTTCCTATATTTCTGACCTCGTCAGGATGAACACTTTCAACTATCTTTATCATCCACTTTGATGGAGATTTTTTAGATGGTCCAGGTTGCTCGAATGATTGAGATGGTGTTGAATTCTCATCAAGGCTTAGACTTTCAATCCTCTCAATCAAGTCATCCAAATGAACTTCAATTTTTGATGAAGTGCTTGGAAATCATTCATGAGGGGGAGATGGTGTTTCAAAAGGAGATTCTAAACATTGATCCAAGATAGGAATCCCCCCTTCAAGATGTGGAATCTCATCATAAAATTCATGA
>ML835341.1:0-27175 GCA_009831015.1 Picea engelmannii | reverse complement strand
TAGTAGAGGAATCATTTGAATGGGTGGTGTTGTGGTGGTGGAAGTTGATTTGGGAACAAATGGTTCCGATCAAATGCAAAATTCTTCTATGGGTGACGATGGAAAACAAATTTCTAACATGGGATAATGGCATGAAGAGAGGATGGTGCGGTCAGAATCGATGCTCTCTATGCAAATGCAATGTCGAGATAGTACAACATCTATTCATTGAATTCCCATTTTCACAGTTGGTATGGGACGTCGTTGAAAAATAACTAAATTTATGTGGTATGTGTCTAGGATATATGTTATCAACCTAGGTAAAAAGGTGGAAAGAAAACTCAAAGATCAAATTTTACATCTCAGCCCACTTTTTCTTTGTATATTTTATTTGGTGGGCATGCAATAGTTTCATTTTCCAAAATACAGTTATTCATGTTCACGTGGTGGTTGGACTGGTCATCAAGCTAGTGGGTGAACACAAACCAATTCAGAAAGTGAAGAAACCCAGAATTTCATTTATGCCACCGATCCCGGAAGGGGTGCCTTGGGGATTTTTTATGGGGCATGTCAGGGACACCCTACAAAGTGTGGAGTTGGGGAAAAGTTATACATCAATAAAAATCATCATTGCATTATCCACTACACTCTCGGAATGGGCACAAATAACAAAGCAGAGTTGTCATATGTTTGGGATTTTTGGTTTCAAGCAGATTATTTACAAATCAACAAACTACAATTTTTTGGTGACTCGCGGGTGGTAATAGATTGGATAAATGGTTTAACATGTTGTCAAGTCATAAGGCTTCGTCCTCTAATGAGTCAAATAAGAGACTTAATTGCAAAAATATTTTGTGTGAATTGAATGAAGAGGTTTATTTTCTATCCAAGGTGGCTCTAGAGATGGATGATGGGAATTTTGTTCTTCAAGAGTATCATGAAGATCATCTTATCTCTGAGTTTAATTTCATATTATAAGCTTCGTTCTTTGTAATTTTTTATTTATTTTTTTGGAAATATTAGTGATGAATACTCTTATGAAAAGAGGAATGTATGGCAAGTTATAGCTGGAAAGTGAATTTTGTAAGATAGTATTTGAAATGTAATGATTGCAAATATGATGGATGTAACACCCTGTTTCCCCCAGATTGTAAATATAACTGAACTGGCCAAGGACTATGGCAAAACTCATAAGTATGAATATGTGATGTAAATGGACCTGCAAGAAGAGGTCAATGAATGTAAATGACAGTTTGAATTTATTACAGAACTGTTGAGAGGGGATGTGCGGAATAGAGACCACGATGGTGGTGGAAGGCACCTGAAAAAGGGGCGTTAACTTCCACCAAGAATTAAAGATCGTATTTGGACTCCACTGGCCCGGAGAACCAAAAGCGGCTCGCTAGCCCTGTAATAAATGCCTTGCAGGCTGGTAGGTTTATGGCTTGATGAGGGATGGGAAGGTGACCCACCTGTCTGTAGAGCCATCATGACTGACCAGTGCACGGGTAATCGTGCCACACGCAACCTCGCGAGAGGATAAGGCGTATGGATGAAACGATTGAACGGGGGCAGACGCGAGGGGAACTCTGGCAATTTTTACACAGAGTGAGTGATCGCAGAGAGGAAGGATTGCAACCTTCGCTCCTGGGCACTGGCAGACCGAGAGACGCAGGCCTCAGGATATCGTGGTCTCAGCTCGGGGGTGGCTAGTGGTAAATCCAGTAGGAGTCGCTACGCCTACGGTTGGGTGGAAACGAGCACCCCTCTCAGCAGTCGCTTCCATTGCTGAAGTTATTTCTGATAAGTGTTTTTATATTGCATTCTGAAATTTGTATGTTGTTATATATATTCATGGACTGTGGAATTGTAAATGTTTCCTGTGAAGGAATCGTCTGTACAACAATTGTTAATATGGAGTAGATGTTAGCTCATAGAACTTGTGAAATTGTGAAGAATTACGGCATACGAGTGTTCGCGTAGTGTTTGATATGAATAAGTTGATATATGCTTATTACAAAGGGTATCATGCACGAATTACGTCAATAAAATGAAGCTAACCATGCCCAGTTGCCCTCGGGAAGTTGTCTTCCTTTATCTGCTCCCGGGAACAACCCGGTAAGGATCTCTTCACAGAGATTCCCTCCTCGGAAAGGTTCACCCAGAACCCAGAATAAGGATTTGAACGCACAGGCCTTATTAACCCTGTAGGAGGAAGAACGATCCTATTGAGGTTCCAAGATAGTAGTGTTGTGCGATAAATAAATCGACGGATGAGATCTCGTCGGAGGGTCCATAGTCATCCACGACCATTAGATTTACGAAAGTGACGCAGGTGTTACATACCTTGCCCCTTTGCCCTCTATCATCGTGAGCAACGAGAAACTGGGATCGTAAACTCCAAGACCCAAAAGAACGATTCTGGACCATTAGATTTCGGTCCAACTAACCGTCATCCGTTGGATCTGGAGAAGTTGCGCAGGGGTTAAGCGCAAGGGTAGGCATGCGAGGAAATGATCTGAACCGTCGGATCTTAGATCATAGCCCCGACAACCGTCAGATCTCAAGAAGATGCACCGGAGTTAAACTCTAGTGTGCAGAAGAAGAGTCCTAGCCGTTGATCTCGGAAGGACACGTGTCAACATCTCGGAGAAGTCATCGGGACAACAGGGTTACCGGGGTTTTGTGAGTCTGAGAATCGAGACCTTGTGGTCCTCGAAATCCCGAGAATGGATCCTAGCCGTTGATCTCGGAAGGACACGTGTTAGCGTTTGGGAGGCGTCAGGATTCTTACCATCGGAGTTTTAGGGAGTATAGAACCGTTACAGATTGAAATCGCGATACACGATTTCCCGATCGGATCTGGACCATCCATTGTGCAGGACGCGTGTCCGGAGATCCCGTAAAGTCCGGGATCGGGAAATCGGGGTTTCCAGAAATGGAAGACTCATACATAATGAAATCACGATTCGCGATTTCCCGATGAGATCTGAGCCGTTCATTATGAGGACACGTGCCAGAGGATCCTGAGTGATCGGGGTTCGGCAATTCGGGATTCTCGATGACAAGAAACTCACGACAGAAGGAATCGCAAAATCCCGAAACGCGACGGTCCCCTAGTCATAGCACTCCAGTGGAGGACAGGTGTCACTCCACGCCCTCATAAGGAGTGTGGGCCATAGGCGCCAGAACAAGGGACAGATGTCGGAAGATCAAGCTTGGTCGTGAGTCCACGCCAAGTGGCATCGGGGAATCGGAATTTGCGAAGGCTTGTGCATCGCGATATCATAAACCCCAAAACCCCGATGGGTAGCTATAGAGCTGCGGACATATGGTAGCAGGTCACATGAGAACGGAGCTAGCTTAGAGGGCTAATGCGTTAGGGGCATATCGGGGATCGGAGAATCACGAGTTCCGAGGACTCGTGAATTGCGACATCGGAAATCCCGAAACTCCGATAGGAGTTGCCCGAAAGGAGGTAAGACCACGGCCGTAAAGGCAATGAACCACAAGCTCGGCCTGGGGAGCTAATGCGTGAGGAGCGCATCGGAATTCGGAGGATCGCGAGTCGTAGGGATGAATGAGTTTTAACCTTAGAAACCCCGAATCCCGATATTGAATCAAGGATTGGCACTTCGCTAATGTCGGTTTGTGGAGATTTCTCATTTGTGGGAGATTAACCCCCAAAAAAATTTAAATTACGATAATGGGTGTGTTACAATGGATATTTTAGTTACAACATTGAATAGTAATATGTATATTTCCTTTCATGAAATACATTTTTTTCCATTCTCTGGAATAAATAAATAAACTCCTAATACCTTTCATAAATCAAACAAAACCTACCAACCATCAAGTTAGATGTGCTAATAATTACAAAATGTGCAATATAAAATGAGAAATGATGACATCAAATAACATAACCAACCATATACATGATATGGAAAGGTGTAATATATATGAACGATCACATCTAAATCAATATATATGTTAAATATACATCTCAAGTATGCATGTTAACAATTAATAATCTCGATTATGCATGTTAACAATTAATAATCTCGAGTATGCATGTTAACAATTAATATATATCTCAACAATAATATGCTTGCCAAGTATTGCTAGGTCCAACACTACCTCTAGGTCTGACACCAAAGCCAAAGGAATCAACACATTCCCTACGTAAGACTGCAACTACACACCGATACAAATCTCCATGATGCAACTAAGTCAATAAGAGTTCCACGGTCGGGTCAATATGTGGAGTAGTATGTTGAGCAGAAGTTGGTGCAATAGATGGATCGATGGGTAGAGTAGTAAGTGGCATGGTAAACGGAGTAGTAGATGGTGCAATAGGAGTATTCAGCGGTACAAGTAGAGGAGGGTGTGGATGAGGATCATCCTCAAATGTCTCATCATCAAAAGATGTAGAATATGAAGAATAAGGATCTATGTGTCCTACAACACGCATCTCCTCAGTCTCCACCCTATACAATTCCATAAGGATGTGAAGAATATGATGAAACAATAATTCCATATCTCATGGAAGACCCATAAAGATCCTCACAAGCTCAGGATCTTGTGTGATCACTATGGGTTAAATTGGATCGACCCTTTGTAGTGAGTCATCAAAGTACATGTATTATGAATGACTTGGCAATGATATCAAAGACCTGGTCACATCTAACACATGTCATGTCTCCTCTCTTGAACTACCTCATTGGCCTCAACCATCTCCGCATCAAGCTATTGAGGACACCTCTCCTTACCATATGAGCCAATATCTATAAAATAGTAGAAAAAAATAGACAATTTAAACAAGGTATTATAATTAATAACATGTGCATTAAATATGACAAAAAATGAAACTAGGCTAATCAAAATGTTAAGAACCAAATATCAATATAGCATAGAAAAACCTCAGAATAAGTACTCAATGCCTTGAAAAAGAGAGAGTTTTAGATAATAAGCCTCTTCGAGGGGGCAACCTCCTTTTACCCCACATTAATGTTCAAGTACAAGATGATTCCAAATGAAAATGTCTCCTTGGTATATATAGGAGACTATGAGGTATAATTACAACTAATGGAATAAAGCCGACATAAATAAAATAACATTACTAATGTAATATGCCCCAATTAAGGGGTAATGAACCAATATTGAGGCTTAACACAAAATATCACAATAATATCACCCCTCTTGTTTGATGGTTTGTATATAAAATGATGGTTCTGACATCCCCACTAGTCCATCCTTCATAAGGATACTACACAAGGTTAAGCGTGTGATTGTCCTCACTACTTGACATGAAAATGACATAGTCACCCATGGTGTTACACAATAACTCTATATGCCTTGTCTTGGGTAACATATGGCCCCACATGTGCATACACACATTAGTCATCTATCTAGAAGGGTGGTGTTCAAATGACGACTAAGTAACTAAGAACCTCTAAAAAAATAAAAATAAAATAACTCTAAATCAAAGGGGGAGAGATGACTCCCATCAAACACACTATAAAATCTATCCAAATCAATATGAAATAGACATAGTAGAATACTGAATCACCTAGTCAATTTGGGTTGTCAAATAAGACAATCTGCATAATACATTCATATAGAAACAAATGCACATCCCATTAGTAGTATGTTGTGTTATTGTAGTGATGATAAAGCACAAGCACATAACCTCCTCATATTTAAAAGAATGCAAGTGCATCTACCCTCCAATAACCTGCAACTTAATGGGATGAGTAATCTTTAGACTAACATATCTCTAGACATATACCAGTTGGTTCTCTCCTATTATACCAGGTAGCACATTAGGTAAATGAGGGAAATCCCCCCCCTCCTAGATAAGTCGATGATGAAATACATGTCCTCTTTTGTGGGTTGGTACCACAAATTAGGACCAACCCCAAATACTTGTATGTCTTGATCCCAACAATAAATCAACCAACACAAGAACTTAGTGTTCCCCATGAGGGATTTTTCCTCCTCAAAAATTTTGACAAGGTCAACAACCCTCAAAAGGAGGCGAGTCTCAAGATTACTTAGATGCATAAATAGATCCTTGTCCCTCTCCTTAGGTTTCCCAAGGAGCATAAAGTTATATGAATCAACTTGTTGTTGTTGTGGCAATCCCTAATTCACATACAAAACTGATTAGGAAAATATAGATATCAAATATGCAATGTCTACCAAATTAATACTTGTAATATCATTCAATATTAAATTTTAAATTTGGTGCATTAGAAATTGATAAACAACTTTAATGTGCCTATTCTTCTTATGTGCGTCGGCATTGATGCACTTGTTTTCTTTTATAGTGCACCAGCCTTTGTGTTATCAACGGGTGCACTCATGAAAGTACACTTGTTTTTTTTTTCATAGAAACTAGGATATTTTACTATAAAAAAAAGGGTGCAGTCGAAACCGCGAAGAAATTACAAAATATTAGAAATTTCAAGCCAACATGGTGCCTCAAATAGAAAATTGTTACATACTACTAATGAATTTGTCAAACACTCAAATGAAATCTTGACATAGAACAACCTTACTGAATACACTCGAAAAAATACTCTGAGTATAAAAGTGAAGAGACATTTCAACTAATTAACTTTTTGGGGAAGAGCTCACCTTTTTTCCTGAATTGCATGCATGACTTCATGTTACCATTGGTTGTGATGTTACATGTGCTTTCTTCTTCTTTCCGACTGTTGTCCAAACTTCATTAACATATGTTGGATCATTTGTAATGTCTATGGTTCCTAGATTTTCTTGATCTGAAGCATCTTGTTTTTCTTGATATGATACCTCAACAACATCATCCTGATCTACCCAACATGTCGATGGTTGAGGGGATTATTGGATCCAAAGTCCCTTATCTGAGACCTGAAGGGCATATACCTTTTTCTCTAACTTCTGAGTGGATTTGTGGCACGAGACTTGAGATAACAGAGTGTGTTGAATAGGAGGATCTGTTCGAGAAGGATTTTCACTATCTTTCGAAGGCTCTTTGCAGTATTTTGAAATTACTTGATGATCGTCATTATATCCAACCCACAAAGTGGATTTATAATACTTTCTGATCTTCTTGGACCATTTAGGAAAATGGGATGCAAGATAATCAGTTTCAAAACAAGATCTGCAATGCAAGGAGACTCTCTCATAGTCAAGTTTATGAGTCCAAACGTAATATTTACCAATAAGAATAAATTTAGTTGGGAATCATTTATTGAAGTCCATTTCCACATAAGTACGAGCATAAATAGTGGTGATGTTTCTCTTAGTTTCACAGCGTGTGAAGTGGAATTTTCCCAGTATTGAACCAATGACTTCGAGAGAGGGTAAACCCCAAAAATGCAAGGGAAGATTGGGAAGACTCACCCAAACTGGGGTTGAGGAGAGAATGTCAGTAGTTGGATTGAAAGGAGACTAGGGTTTCGTGCAAAAACCTGAGCTTCCCAAAAACCATGGACGAGAGTTAAAAACTAGATCTCGATCTTCCTGCATGTTTGATCCAGGCGGATATTGGTGGCCACCCACCTATTCCAACTGGCTCATCTTGATAGTTTTTAGTTCAACACATTCTTTTGTACTTCTTTGTAATTGTGGGTTCTACACTTTAGAGGTTGTCTGAATCCCTACACATATTTCAGGTGGATATTGATGGCCTCCCACTTAATCCAACTGGCTTAATGTGTATGTTTTCATGTCAACACATCGTGTTGTACTTCCAAGGCCCTAAACAATGTTTTTTTGTTCACCACAGTCAAAGTATAGATAGAGTTATAGTTTGATGATATTACGTGTAGTTCTTGAAAATACCTTTCCAACGGGCTATCACATGCCTAAAACGAAGGTCGTATGCAAAAGTTACGACCTCGGGAAGTTGAGATACCAATTTACCCATGGGGGCCCACAGAAATTTTGGTGTTTCATCTCCTAGGGTTAGGTTTTTGGATGTCTAGGGTTTTGGAACTCATGAGTAATATTAAAAAAACCTTTGGAGCCTCATTGTAATTCATTCTTCTCAAACGGATGTGCGCAGCAGCCACATCTCTTCTCAGAGATAGCTACCACCATTCGAGTAAGTGTTTCAGTTATGCAATTTTACAGTTTCAACTAGATATCTGTGTTGTTCTTCATATCTCTGTGTTTATTGTATTCAATTTGTTAATCATTTTGTTCCACTCCTAAATATGGATCAGTGGTATCAGAGCGGTATGCTCTTCATTTATTTTTCTTCGTGCATGTCCCCGACAAGATCTGGGTACAAGAAAAGGCCATCCCCCATGTTAAGGACTAGTAGGACACTTACTCTAAGAAAAGGACCATAGAGGAATATGAAATATTTGTGGTTGCCCCTACATGGTATTACTTCTGGGATGTCATTAAAGAACAGTACTACCCTGTTGGAAGCTACGAGGACCAGTACACCAGATGGACCACCCTACGTCAAGAAAGGGACCAGAAAGTACTAGATTTCACCACTATTTTCCATACCCTGTGCACCAAATTGGGTATCAAAGACTCTAAGAGACATTTGGTGCTCAAATACCGCGGTTGTTTGCATAGATACATTCAAATATAAATGGAGTTTCTGGACATCGTCTCATTGGGTACGGCTTATAGATATGTTGTCAACATCGAGCAGAAATTTAAGTCCAAGCTGAAGGCTTCCGAGTCATAGGACTATTTTGATTCTGAATCAAATCCAGAATGAGGGAAGCATATTATCGATGTTGAACCCAATGCCACTGTCGCTACCACCAAAGTCCATCCAAGCGAACCAGAAGAACCAGAGGAAGGGGAACGCCTCTTTTACTCACAGATGTGGGTAAAGGGGGCTCCGGTTCATTTCATTGTTGATAGCGACAGTCAAAAGAACCCGATCTCAGCAAAGGTTGTCAAGTGGTTATACCTATCGAAGACACCACACTCGCATCCCTACACCATCAGTTGGCTTCGCCAAGGAAGAGATCTTTGTGTTAGCCAACAGTGTTGTGTGCCCTACGACATCAAGCTTTTCAAATATGAGGTATTATGTGATATTGCTCCCCTTGAAGTTTGTGATGTTCTTTTAGGACAACCATATTTGTGGAAGCGTCATGCTATGTATGAGTCTAGATCCTGCAGTGTTATTATTACTTTGGGTAGACAATTGTACAGGATACCATAGGTAGCGTCGCCTACCGCTATTTCTTTAATCTCTGCTAAGAAATGCAGTAAGGTCATTTCATAGACCAGGAAGTTTGTCTTCTTTGTGATTTGTTCTCACAGTAAGAAGAAGGTCGCTTCCACATCTGTGGCCTCTACACAGAGCCTCTCTTTGTAGCAAAAGCAAGTGGACGGGACCGTGGAAGATTACATAGACATCTTCTCCTCACCCACCGAGGTTCCGACGCACTGCCAAGTCAAGCATCCAATTGATCTAACCCCCGATGCACCTCTTCCTAATGGACCATTCTATCATCGCTCCCTGATGGAAAATGAAAAAAGCAAGTGTAAGATTCAAGAGCTTCTTCAAAAGGGGCACATCAGACCCATCTCCTCCCCTTGCGGAAGCTCGATTGTATCGGTGCAGAAGAAGGACGGGACCTGTCAACTCTGCATTGATTACAGAGCATTAAACAAAATCACAGTCAGAAATCGATACCCAATTCCCAAGATTGATGACCTTCTTGATCAAATCAAGGGGGAAATGTTCTTCAACAAGATTGACCTAAAGTCTGGCTACCACTAGGTTCCCATCGAACCAACCGATGTATGGAAGACAACTTTCAAATCTAAAGAAGGTCTCTTCGAATGTTTGGTCATGCCCTTTCGCTTAACAAATGCACCAACCATTTTCATGAGGTTGATGGATGATGTATTAAGACCCTTCACCAACTCTTTTGTGGTGGTATATTCGGATGACATCCTTATCTTCAATAGAACTTGGGAGGAGCACATGCGGCATATTCAGGAGGTTTTAAGCACTCTGTGGCAGCACAAACTATATGCCAACTTGGAAAAATGTTCCTTTGAAATGAACAGGGTCCAATACTTGGGCTACATTGTTGATGAGCATGGGGTACATGTTGATCCCACTAATATCCAAGTCATTTGTGACTCATCATCCCCGACCACACTAACCAAGCTTCAGAGATTCTTGGGACTGGCCAACTTCTACCGATGGTTCATGTTGGGATTCTCCCATATTGCATGGGCCCTCATCCACATAACCAAGGGTGGTGGTAGGGAAAAGGTCATGTGGGGGAAGGAACAACAAAGAGGATTTGATGATCTGAAGCATCGTTTGTGCTTAGCTCCAGTACTCTCCTCGCCCGATCTCCAACAATCGTTCGAGGTTGAGACTAATGCATCTGACTATGTTGTAGGCACAGTTCTCACTCAACACGGTCATTTGGTGGCATACCATAGTGAGACACTATCCGATACTGTCCGGAAATACCCCACCTACAACAAGGAAATGTATTCCATTGTAAAAGCATGTTGCCAATGGAAACATTACATTATGGGAAAGGAGAAGATCATCCACACTGATCACAATCCTCTGCAATTCATACAGACACATAATTGGTCCACCTACCTGCAGCAGTTCCATCTTGTAGAATGACTGCCATCATAATTGGTCCACCTACCTGCAGCAGTTCCATCTCAACATCAAGTATAAGACAGGAAGAACAAATCGTGTCATTGACTTCCTTAGTCGACCTCTCGTGGCTGCACTCACCACTGTGCTCCATTCCTATGGACATGAGGCATATGAGTGTCCCCAACTTTATCAAGAAGATTTGGACTTCACCACCACCTATCAAGTATTGGGTATAGGCACGACTGTCACCAATTTTCACATTCAGGATGGGCTATTATGCCATTTGGACCATCTCTATGTTCCTGCAAACAAGCGTGCAAATTTAATTTGGGAGTCCCACTACATTCGAATGGCAGGACATTTTAGCGTGGAGAAAACTGTGGTTGTTCTCTAGAAACATTTTATTGGCCAGAACTTCGATAGGACCTCAACAAGTATATCATATCTTTCACTGCATATGCCATTGCAAAGCCAACCATCAAGAAGCAAGGCTTATACACCGCTCTTCCTACCCCCGAGAAGCCTTGGGAATCCATCTCGATGGATTACATGTATGGCCTTCCATCCACCAAGCAAGGCAATGATTGTGTATTTGTGGTCATTGATCGGTTTTAGAAGATGGCCATCCTCATAGCCTACAAGAAGAACACCACAATGGTAGATACTGCCAAGCTCTTATTCGAACGAGTGTGGGTCCACTTTGGGATACCACAGACCATCATCTCAGACCGGGACAGCAGGTTCCACAACACATTTTGGTCACGTCTCTGGTCACTGTTGGAAACCAAACTCACTAAATTCACTGCTTTCCACCCCCAAATAGACATCCAAACAAAGGTCGTCAATCGGATGATTGTGCACTTCCTGCGCATGTACAACTCTAAGCATTCACATACATGGGATGAGAGTCTCCCCTATGTTCAACACAGTTACAACAGGGCTTTCCATAGCTCCACCGACCATAGTCCATTTCAGGTGGGACTGGGATTCCAACCCTTAGGTCCCATTGATGTTGCACTACCTCTTGCAACCACACAGATAGACTCTTCCCATGTTCAATCTGAGACTGAAAAATCCACCAGATTCATTGAGCGGATTTAGCACATCTGCCAACAAGTCCATGAGATTTTGTAGAAAGCCAATGCTAAGTACAAGAAGCACCATGATCAACACAGGGTACCGCACCAGTTTCAGGTTGGAGATAAGGTTTGGTTACATTGGCAGAAGGAGCGTCTTACAGGGCCCCATTAAAAGCTCTACCCACTTTGCTATCATCCTTATACCATCACCAAGGTTGTGGGTAGTAATTCTTTTGAGCTTAACACTCCACCCTTCCTTGGTTTTCACCCAGTGTTCAATGTGGACCTCCTTCGGCCATATTTTCCACCATTATTGGACACCTCATATATCACAGAACAGTTGACACCAACAGAGCTCAAACTTGATTGCATGGAACATGCATCCACTGATCAGATAGTGGACACATAGGTCAAGGGCACTCGCCAGCATATGATCCAACTTTATCGGGTTTTCAAGGCAGGGCAGCTCCTCCACCGAGGAAAGTGGTTCACCCGGGGCCAAATTCAACAGAATTTTCCTCACCTGATGGGGGAACTCAATGCAATGGAGACCATTTCTTCCTAACATGGGAAGATTGATCTAGGTGGGTATTGGTGTCCACCAACCTATTCTAACTGGCTCCTCTTGACAATTTTTAGTTCAACACGTTCTTTTGTACTTCTTTGTAATTGTGGATTCTACACTTCCGGGGTTGTCTGAAGCCCTACACATCTTCCAGGTGGATACTGGTGGCCTCCCACTTAATCCAACTGATTTTTTTTGTATGTTTTCATGTTATCACATCTTGTTGTACTTCCAGGGTCGTTTTAGGGCCCTAAACAGTTTTTTTTTATCGCTTCAGTCAAACTGTAAACGAAGTCAAAGTTTGATTGTGTAATGTGTAGTTCTCTAAAAGACCTTTCCAATGGCCTATCACATGCCTAAAATGGAGGTCATAGGGTTTTGGAATTCATGAGTAGGGTTTTGGAATTCATGAGTAGGGTTTTGGAATTCATGAGTAATGTTAAAAAGGCCTCTAGAGCCTCATTGTAATTCATTATGCTCAGACTAATGTGCGTAGCAGCCACATCTCTTCTCAAATATAGCTACCACCATTCGAGCAAGTGTTTCAATTCTGCAGTTTTACAGTTTCAACCTATTTCATTTATTTTATAAAAGATATTGTTCATTAGATATATGTGTTGTTCTTCATATCTCTATGTTTATTATATTCAGTTTGGTAATCAGTTCGTTCTGCTCCGAAATCTGGATCAATGTCAAACTCAACAATGAATAATCCTTTGGCACAAGGATGAAAGAAAGTTTGTTGTTTCATGATAGGGATCCAGGTCATAGATTTACATCTCTTAAGATCTACTAACTTTGGCCAAAAACTATTGAAGCGACAGACCAAACTCATGGATCTGTAATATTCCTCATTTTCATCAACATCTTGTCCCATGGGAATGAAAAGAGACGAGGCTTCCTAAACTAGGAGAGACTAAGAAGAAGGATCAGATTCCTTCTGAACAATATGTCAAAAAGAAGCTCCAAACTGCAAGATAGAGCCCAACTTGGACAAAGAAAAAAAATAAAATGTGACCTAGGGTTGAAGCAACAATTGAAGAGGCTACCTCCATGAACGCATAAGGAAGTTGGAACAGGGATCAGAACTGTTGCACAGGGGCCACGAGCGATCGAGGTTAAACCCTAGCTGCCACGGACAAAATCCCGAGTGATTCCATCATTTAATTTTTTCCATGAAGGTACACTTGTTGATAACAACAACATGGAGACATTATTCTTTCTATACCATGTCAACATGCCATGAAAGTGAGGCACATGCCCCCGTCAATTCGGTGCACTGAAAATGGTTGGTAGCACCATTATTAGTGTGTTGAGTTATCTGAAATGCATCAATACACATAATAAAGTGCAAATACACCAAAATAAAAAATTCCCATGCATATTCCCTTAATGCATTCACCAATGTATCTAGTCACCAATGCCAATATGTGTGGAAGAATGGATAACATTGAACAAAGATACTACTAGGCCATGTTAGCACACTGCAAATGGAAAGCACACACAATATGCCAAATCAATGAGCCCACATAATGAGAGAGCATTGTTATGAGTGTGTTGAGTCATCCACCTATGCATTATTATGTGCATTAAAACATTTATTTGTGTGTGTTGAATATTACAGAAAGCGACAATGCATCTATTCTAACCAAATGCACCACTAGTGCAAGGCATGTGTGTCTTGCATTAAGAGATGCACTTACATGGATAGTTCATACCAAGAATGGTGTGTTGAAACATCTTGTAGCACACCATGGACTAGAATAAATATGTGCACTCAAATTTTTTAATTCCTTGTTGTGCTAAAGATGGGTAAGAGAACCACATGTGGTGTAGTTGGTAAATGCATAACACAATAGTGCATGAAAAAATCAAAGGTTGCATCGGTGAATTTTTTTTTCCAAAAAAAGGAAATTAACTACTAAGATGGAAACTAAAATAGTGAAAATATTAATTAAGGGGTAGTGAAGAAATTACCTAGTGTCGTCTCTATCACAAAGGCATGATTTCCGTATAAATCACAAGCTAAATCCAAGGGGTTTTGGAAAATCCAAAAATGAAAATAAATTTGTTGTGGATAAGATTGTCAATGAAATCCAACAATTCGGAAGCAAGGGAAAATGGGGCACTCGTAGAGTGACATATAACACTAGTGATTGAAGGTGTTGGAAGCACTGGTGGATGTTAAAATTGGGAAATTGATTTAGTTTTTTTTTAAATTTAATCATATCATGATGTGCCTTGTACTCTAAAAAACCAATGCACATATATAGGTAGGCCCACATGTGCTTTTATAAGATTAGTGTGCACCACCAAGATAAAAAAAATTAAATGGAGAGTTTTAAAAAATTCAAGTGTGGGGGGCACATTATGAATTGTTATTAGTGTTGTGTTTATAACTATAAGCGCATCAATGTTTGTGTTAACATGGAACATTAGTGTATGAAATTGTCTTAGGTGAACTAAAAATAAAACCTCCACTAAAAACTTTGCATGCCTCTGCTAACAACATCCACTAAAAGTAAAATGGGGATAAGTGCCTCTGTAAAAACCTTCACAAAAGCCTTTTCTCCTTGTACTAGAACTATGTTCACCAAGGCCTTTGACGAGTGTGTGGAGGCCACATCTACATGCTTATTACTCCTTGACTCATGTAGAATCTTTTGCATCTATTGAAAGTAGGGAAGGAGAGACAACTACTTGATGCCCTAAAGGTATTAGAGGAGTTCTTCAATGATCTCATCACTTGGAAGAAGAAGGAATTAACAATCTCAAATATCCATGGTGGGGAGATGAGAGATTTACTCTCTTCTTTCATGCTCCAATTAGAAATTAATGAGTTGAATAACTCTCACATGTTTCTCCGATATAGGTGCACAATGTTTTGATAGAAAGCATAGATACATTAGGCATGCTCCCCTAGCATATATACATTTTAATTTGAGATCTATTAAATACTAATAGGATCCCTACATAATGACCAAGTGGTTCTACTCCTAATATATTTTCACATAATTAATGCATACCATTCAACATACTATTACAACATTCTTAAAAAGGTGAAAACACAGAACCCTTGAGGATGATCACCGAGGAACATCTGGCACGGGGAAACACTACATTATTAGTTTCGCTTACATTACTTACTTAAATTCCACATGAGCGTAGTTCAATACTACACTTTCCCCAACTAGCACTAGAATTCTCGACATACAAGCAACCACTATATACACATCCCTTAAGACTCATATACACATGTTAATATCAATATGCCATTCATATTCTTACTCGTCTTATTTTTTCTATTTCTCTAATGGATTTTTTCTATTTCTCTAATGGACTTGATCACCTCATTGACTTCCTCGTACAACATGACGGACAAAAATAATTAGTGGTGGTGTTTCTTGCCTCCAAAGTTCCCAAATGGTGATGATGAAGGTAACTATATCTTTCACATCAAGTCTCTTAGAGCCAACCTTTCTCTTCGCAAGTAAGTCTACTGGAAACCATATATTCATTAAGATACTCAATTCATGCTCATTTCTACTAGGAAATGTTGGAATCCTTTATTGATTTTTGTCGTTTCTATGAGTACTTTCCCAAAAGGTGTTTGTTAAGTGTGTTCACCAACAAATCACATTCATTTATGTCTAAAGAAAAAAAATCAAGAGTTACCATGGATGGGAATTGACAATAAAAATCATTATATAATAATAATAATTAGACCACCCACTCATCAATAATCTTTATTGACTCAACCAAAATCATAAAAAAGATTCATAAGACTTCCTAAAACACTAAGACAAGTAATAAAGATGGTCATATGATCCCATGAATTCATGTAGCTACATTTATTACCTCCTAAACATATTACATAGGGCTCATGGCGTAGGACTTAAACATCCTAATGGGGTTTCTTATTCTTCTAACTAAAACATAATGGATTAATGTTTTATTGGAGATTTGAACTCATGTGGAGAGAGTGTGAAACCTACCTCCTTACCATGGAGCTATTACTCCTCAACATTTTATGTTCATCGCTATAACAATTAATAATCAATCTTACATACAACAAGAGAATAAACATTGATTCACTTATGTATATGTGGAAATGCAATGCATTTGAAAACTACCTCTAGATGCATCCATAACAGCCCCAAGAACAAAACACTCTACATATATGTGAGCAGGCTCACATATATGTGAGCATGCTCACATAACACTCTCATCGGAATTGAATCTTAATCACCTATCTACTTATTTATCAATTTTTCAATTAAAGAAAAGAAGTTCATAAAGATAAACATCATTATTTAATTTTCAACGAGTTACCCATTGTATGGTTAGAGCATGCCGACATGCCCATTGCACACTTCAATGCACCTTGACTTTTTTTAAATATCAATGCAACTTTGACTTTTATGCCGACATGCCCACTTCAATGTACCTTCTTTAGAATAAAGGAATCTTTTTATGTTAAAATTTGAATTTATATTATTTAAAATATTAATGTTAAAGCATGAAAGACGTGCGCGAATCATGTATCAATCCAGAATGATTTTAATATTTTTATAAACAAAAGCTATAAAGAATATTCATAAATAAAAGAATCGTGTGCATTGAGTGGCCTCTTTCTAATTCACAAACACTTGTAATATAATACAATACACAACAATAACCTTCATTTTTGGAGATATTTCCTTTTGACTTAGCTATTAATTTAGTTATCTTGGAATTTTGGTTAAGGATATGTATTCTATTTGTAAAGGTTATAAGGTCAACTTTCATTGTGTTTTTCTTAATTGTGAAAGTTTTTTAATTTAGTTATCTTGGGATTTTGGTGAATGATATGTATTCTATGTGTAAAGGTTATAAGGTCAACTTTCATTATGTTTTTCTTAATTGCGAATTTTTTTTAATTTAGTTATCTTGGGATTTTGGTTAATGATATGTATTCTATGTGTAAAGGTTAGATCACATCGAAATATATTAAAAAAAATATCAGTTCCATTTTTTAAGTGGCCTTTTCTTTGATTATGACAACTCTATACATAAATAAATATGTAATGATTTGGGTGCCTTGCGAAATGCTTAATTTTTTTTATTTTTTATTTTTATTATTATCAAGAACCCATATATCATATATATTGGTGAAAAGATATGAAACTAATGATGTGGATGTCTTATTTAATGTTTTAATCTAGTATTTGGTTAAAGATTCATATTTATAGGTAAAAGGTTACGAGTTCCATTTTAAGCAGTGTTCTTTAATCATGACAACTGTAAAAAGGAATAAATAGTTAATGACGTGGGTATCTCATACACTTTATACTTTAGCATTTTGGATTAGGATCCAAATCTATATATAAATGATTACAAATTTCATCCCCTTAATAAATCTTCTTTGATCATAATAACTCCATATAAGACTAAATAACTAATAACATAGGCACCTTATTGAATGATTAGATATGACATTTTGGTTTAGGATCCATATGTACATAAGTAAGGAAAAATATGTGAGGAATGGAAGGGTTTGGGCGAGAAGGTGATTTTCAAATCTTCTAAAGGTTTTTTATGTTGCAGGTTCCATGGTGGTTGGGATGGGCTGGGAGGTGGACTTTCCACAGTATTCAGGTTTCTCGACCAGCATCTAGTTGGTTAAAGTTATTAGAACTCTGAGTGGGGTTTTTTTGGCAGGGGTAGTTTTTAGTTGGCAGTCCTACTTGGAGTATGAGCTTTTGACGAGTTTGGAGAGTAGTTGTTGAAGGTGGCAGACAGTTTTCACTAGTCTATGCGATTATCAAGATTTAAACTCTTCCAAATGTCTATGGATTAGTTATTACTATGTCTTGTCTTTTATTATCGATTTCTTGATCCCCGGATACATTAACGGTGAAGAGACTCAGTCTGCAGTCTAATTTGATGTAGTAATCGTTCTTGATTTTTCATTGTTGTCCAGTCGTACACTTAATGGAAGGCGAATTCAACAACATGTTGAGTGTGGATGACGAGGAACTATGGGAAAGGCCAGGTTTCCTTACATCGATTGATGAGCTCAGTAGACTTAATGCTCACAAAAAGTGGTCAGGTGATAGAACTAATGTGGAAATTAATGCTGGAGTATTACCTTTGGAGCAGCACCCTTTAGCATCCTCATATCCTATTTTGAAACATTGTTCGTTGAAAGACACAGAAGGTTTGTCTAATGGTCATACAAGAGACAACTCCTTTGCTAAGACAGCACAAGGCCATGGAGGAGTGTCTTTTGAAAGTCAGAGAGAAACTCTGAACGCGACTGATGTTGAATCTAGTAAATTTCTTAGACTGGAGCCATCTTATAG
This sequence comes from Picea engelmannii, assembly GCA_009831015.1. Lineage (NCBI taxonomy): Eukaryota > Viridiplantae > Streptophyta > Pinopsida > Pinales > Pinaceae > Picea > Picea engelmannii. The sequence continues at coordinate 8,605 of ML835341.1, read as the reverse complement.
GAATAAGCGAACGTTAAAAGTTTGGAAACCAAAAAAGGCCAGACGGAGGTTGGTAATGGGAATGGATATAGGACTAGAGGAGTCTTGTAACCTGGCTTTATGTGCCTTAGTTGGGATACTATCTTATCAATCCTTATGTTCATCAACTGTTGAGGAGTGGGTTCAGAGGTTCTGGAAACCTTTAATAGGATATTCGCCTGAGATCCTTTCGTTGTCAAGAGGCTAGCTGGGCTTCATGTTTAAAACTTTGGAGGACTCTGAACTGGTGCTTTCAAAGTTCTGGAGTTTTGATAGAGGTATTTTAATGCTAAAAAGTTGGCGGCTCAGCTTTAATATCGCGACTGAGTATTTTAGTTTTAGACATATTTGGGTCTTTCTACCAAGTTTACCTTTACAGTTATGGAACGCTAAAGCTTTGGAGGTTGTTGGCAACTCCATTGATCGTTTTTTATGTTTAGATGAACTATCTATGAAGTCGTCTGATAAAAGAATGGCTAAGATCCTTGTCGAAGTTGATGTTCATGCCGGTTTAATGGAAGTTATGGAAATTGAGTGGCGGGCTCTTGTTTTCATACAACGTTTAGACTACTTGGGGATACCCTTCCGTTGTACATTATGTAGGTGGACTGGACACTTAAGAAAGGAGTGCACATCTATTTATGGCTCACTAGAAGATGAAGGTTCTATGGAGGATACACAGTCGGGTCCGGACTTACAAGAAGATGAAGCGTCTGGTAATTTGGACTACCCGGGACTCAGTTCAGAGGACAGCCCTACAACAACGGATTCTACCTTTGTCAGTAAGTTAAAGCAATAATGTCCAAATATTTATTTCTCCTCATCTGTGTGGGAGAGGAATAATTTAAATTCTATTATTTTCCCTGATCAATTCATGAGAAAGGAACGGAATGTTGAAATGTCTCCCTTAGTACCTGAGAACTTGGCTATGGATGGTGATAGACCTTCAAATTATGTAGGGGACCTACAAAGGGTTTCCCCGAGAACAATACCCTTGATGAGTTCTGTGAATAATGAATGTGTTCCAGGATATAGTGAGTCACCCTACACAAATTCTGCACTAGACAAGTTGATTACTGATTTGGCTCCTTCTGTGGTTAAAACATATTTTCCAATCCCTATTCCGACCTTCTTGGGAAATATCCCTGTGGATAGTCAGTCCTTTCCTCAAATGTCTAGGGTCTCTCATGGGGGAGGAGAGAATACTACATCTGATCCTGCGTGGTCACATGGATTGGGGTTCGAAGTTTCACCTATTAAAACTAGAAGTGCTCGCTGGAAGGCTGGGGCTAGCACTTCTTGTCTAGACTCTACACCAGCCATTAATGATTTAGAGGATTAAAATCCCTAGCTTGGGAAAAATCATGATCCTTTTATCTCTTAACATTAGAGGGGTAGGAGGACCCCTAAAAATGGCCTCCCTTCGTAGACTTCTGAACAAAATATCCCCCAACATTATTTTCTTTCAAGAAACGTTAGTAGCAGCAGAGAAGGCAATATTATTCATGAATAAGTTAAGACTCGACTGGATGGTTTGTGCTTTTAGTGTTGTGGACTCCTCTGGAGGACTTCTGACATCCTGGGATCCAAAAAAAATTCATTCTTGATCCTTTTCTCACCAGTGGTGGTATTTTTTTGTCAGGCTTATCTCTTCTAGACAACAAAAATATTTCTCTACTAAATGTATATGGACCTTGTCAGGATCGGAAAATCTTTTGGAACACTATGGATGGATCCAGACTCTTAGAGCATAAAGACATGATTATGGAGGGTGAATTAAACTTTGTGACCTCGGCTGAGGATATTTGGGGCCATACAACTCATGTTGATTCTATGGCAGGTTTTTTTAAGGACCTTTTTGTAAAGAGCATACTTGTGGATATTATGCCATCTGAGATAGTACCTACGTGGAGAAATGGGAAAGTTGGTATTGATAGCATAGAAAAAAGGCGTGATCGTTTTTATGTCATGGGGGACTTACTTGCTACCTCTCAAAGGTACATATCTTGGGTTGAGTTCCCATATCTTTCAGATCATGCTCTAATAATTCTAGAGATTCGAGCAGGGACCCCAACGGTAGCTTACCTGTTTAAATTCAATCTGGAATGGATGAATGATGAATCTTTTGAGGGACTGGTTCGATATGTGTGGAGTGATCTGTGCTTTCTTTTATATATAGGGGCTCAAAGGAGACTAGTGGGTAAGTTATCTCTTTTGAAAAAGTGTGTAAAGATTTGGGCTAGGGAGAAGCGACAACGGGAACAGTTGCAACTAACAAAGATTGAAGCGGCCATTGATGACATTTATAAACAGGTGTTGCTAGATCCATTGTCTGTTGCTATGTCTCAAGCACTAAGTATTTTTGAAGATGATAGGAAGAAATTATTATTAGCAGAGGAAGAAATGTGGCGGCAAAAGAGCAGGGTGATTTGGAAAAAAAGTGGCGATAAGAACACAAAGTTCTTTCAACATTTTGCAAGTTATAGAAGAAATAAAAAGCATATTTGGGAGGTAAAGAATCAAAATGGGATTATTGTTTCGAGACAACAAGACATGAAGATTAAATCAATTAAATACTTCCAGAACTTTTTTAATGAAAGTGGGCAGAATGTTGTTGAAGATCGGATCAATTTGGTAAGGCTATTCTCAAACATAATGACCAAGGAAGATGTTCATTTTTTAGAAAAGGAAGTAACGAAGGAGGAAATCATTGAAGTAATTTGGGGTTTTTCCAGAGACAAAAGTCCCGGACCTGATGGGTGGACAGTAGAATTTTTCTTTAAATTTTTTGATCTGGTAGGTCAAGAACTACTAGAAATGGTTGAGGAATCAAGAGTAAGTGGTGAAGTTATCACTTTGATCAACTCTACTTTCTTAGCCCTGATTCCTAAAGTTAATGGTCCTTCCACCTTCAGTGATTTTCGCCCTATATCTCTCTGCAACTTATGTTATAAGATCATAGCTAAGAGAATCGCTTCGGTTCTCTCTAGAGCACTATCTAAAGAATAGATGGGATTCCTCAAAGGAAGGCAAATACTTGATGAAATTGGAACTGCATAGGAGTGCCTCCATAGCATAAAAAACAAAAAACTACAAGCCATTATTCTGAAGCTTGACTTGAAAAAAGCCTATGACTGTATCAATTGGGATTTTTTACGATTGATTTTGCTTCAAGGTCGCTTTGGGTTGCCTACAACAGCTTGGATTATGGCTTGTGTCACTTCTACATCATATGCCATCTTGATTAATGGAGAGGTGTATGATTTCTTCAAGAGTAGTAGGTGTCTTCGTCAGGGCTGCCCACTATTTCCATTACTCTTCATATTGGTCATGGAGTCTCTCGGTCTCTCTTTAAAGAGGGCGTAAGATGCAGGCTTGCTTTCAGGGATTAAGGTTTCAATATTGGTTAAGGTCTTGCATCTTTTATTTGTAGATGGCATACGTATCATGTCAAAAGCCTCTCTTGAGGAATGGGAGAAAATTAGAGATATACTTCATTTCTTCAGTCGAGTATCAGGTTTGGTTATCAATGTACATAAGTCTGTCTTTATGTATATGAGTGTTTATCAGGATTTTTTACAGACTTTAAAATATATCTTATTTTTCTCTTGTAAAGACTTAGCAGAGGGTTTCAATTACTTGGGGTATTTGATGAATCCGGACAGATACAAATCAACGGATTGGTAGTGGCTAATCGATAAGTTTGAATCCAGGGTCAATCATTGGTGTAATAAGTGGCTTTCCCTGGGGGGGAGATTCATTTTAATCAAAGTTGTTTTAGAGAGCCTTCCGGTTTATTGGCTGACACTTGCTCATTTCTCAATGGAGTCCCTTAATAAACTTCGTAAGCTGATCTTTTCCTTTCTGTGGGAAGGGAACAAAAATAAGAATGGTTATCATTTATGCAGTTAGATTTCTATCTAAAACCGAATTTTTATGGAGGATGGGGTCTCCGGAACATCTTTATGTTTTATAGGGCCTTAAAAACAAACACTTTATGGCGCGCCTTGATGAAGACAGGTTTATGGCAGAGAGTGATTAAAGAAAAATACATACTGCATGGCTCTATCTTATCATGGTGTCGATATGTGGATACTTTCTCCTCTTTTGGATCACAATCCTGGAAAAACATTAGAAATACCTTGTCGGTGATCCTTCAATGTATGGTCTGGAATTCGGGTTCAGGACACTCAATTTCTATTGGGAGAGATGCAATTATAGGATTGGGACACGACTCCTCCCTTTCCCAGGAGCTAATTACTGCCCTTAACTATAAGAACATTCATCTTTTATTCTAGACAAGACGATCTGAGGCGCGAGGAGTGATGAGACAAAATTGGGTCAGTAGCACAGATTTGGACCTGGAGGGGGATCTTGCAGAGGAATGGGAAACATAGAGGTAAAATTTGATCGATACAGGGATCTATCTAGTGAACAGACCGAATGAACTTTTATGGAATGGAGGGGATGCCTCAGGCCAAATAATAGTTAAAAATGTTTATGAAGCACTGCCAAACCAGCTCTGGAGTTATAAGGTAGGAGGATGGAGGAGAAACTTATGGAATTGGGAATTCCCTTTGAAAGTTAAAATCTTCTTCTAGTTGGTAATTGAAAACAAAGTATTAACTTGAGAAAACTTGCATAAAAAAGGATGGATAGGGCCTGGAAAGTGTTATTTATGCAGGGATAAGGGCGATTCAAGCAACCATATTTTTGTTATCTGTTCCTTTACTATTATGGTATGGGAGGAAGTGAAAAAATGACTGAAAATTAATCATGGTTGGGTTGGCACTTTGGTTGTTGATTGTATGAAAAGTTGGTATTCTCCTAATCAGAATTATCCATTCCTTCTAGCACTTATATGTTGGAACATTTGGTTGGACAGGAACAAGTCTGTTTTTTAGGATAGACTTCCATCTATGCAGAGGATTGTTTATCTTGTGTTAGGTGTTGTAGGGTCGATGGGTAAACCTCAAAAAGTTCCAAAAGATAGGAGATTGACTACAGTATTTCCAATGGACAAAGCACTTGCTTGGTTTGACAGAGCGTCTCAACAGAATGACACTCTATGTGGCGTTGGTAGAGTCTTAAGGATTGATGCCCATACAAAATATAGATGGACTCTTAACTGTGGAAGAGGATCAAACACGAGGGTTGAGCTTCTAGGTGCTTGGGAAACTTTAACCCTGGCATCAAGACTCTCAGTTTATGACTTATTTATGGTAGGAGACTCAAAGATCGTTATTGATTGGCTTAATGGAAAGGGATCAATCATGGTGGCAAATTTACACAGCTGCATGGAAAGAATTTCTAATATCATACCTCTCTTCAGTTCACTATCTTTGCACACATCTATAGAGAAGAGAACAAGGTAGCTGACAGTCTTTCAAAAAAGTCCCTATACCTTCGTCAAGGGAAAATCACCTTCATTCATTGGGAGGATGGACAAGAGGGCCTTACTCACTCTCTAAATCTCTATTGACCACTGCTACATCTTTTGCGGGTTTTTTTGTGTGGCTAAGAAACCGAAGGATATCTACTCTCTTGAGAAGAGTTATTTTTGTTATGTCAAAGATTATAGTTCTTGTAGTTATGTCTCTAAGTGTTTTCAAAGGGACAGGATTCACATAATTTTGTTAGCATATTTTTTCTTTTTGGTTGTTCATAGACAGTGGGCTGAAGTAAAAGTTCAGTGTTGTAAACAAATTATATTATTTTTAATATAATGGGTAATTTTCTCAGGAAAAAAAAAAGTAAAAGGAAATAAGTTTAACTTAATGGATCTCTCTAATTCTTTTAAGTATTGAATTACTCCCTATAAGAACCACCTAACTTGATATTCCAAATCCTTAAAAACCTTTACACTGATTCTAGTTAATTTAAGAAAATCCTTAAAAATATTTACATATGGTCTCATGGTATTTTTTGAAGGATGGGTATGAGGTATTTTCAATGTTTGTATTAAGAGGAATGAACCTAACTTGATATTCCAAATCCTTAAAAACCTTTACACTGATTCTAGTTAATTTAAGAAAATCCTTAAAAATACTTACATATGGTCTCATGGTAATTTTTTTTGAAGGATGGGTATGAGGTATTTTCAATGTTTGTTTTAAGAGGAATGAATCTTTAGACATAAATGGAATCATATCAATGATTGGAAGAAGAGAAATTTAAGTTAATTTTTGCTATAAAACATTATTAGTTAAATAAAAGCATTTTTTTAATATCAATCAATGTAAATCCATTTTAATTTGGATCTTTAAACATCAAGAAATTTGTATCTCATTTTTCGGATGCTTCTTGGTGTTTATCCAAAGTTAGAATGTATTTTTTTTAAGTTAAGATATATTTTATTTTTGGTGAAATACATATCTTGGGAAAGCCACTTACAATTTTTTTTTTCTCATTTTAAGGATGGTGTCAAGTCATGTATGGGAAAAGAATGTAACTCCACACTTTAATACCTTGCATTAACATGAAATATTCATAAAAACAATTTGATGTGACCTTTGGTTTCATCTTCCAAGAGGTTCGAATAATTCTTCCTATCACCTACGACTCTTCATATTTCTCCTAAATGATATTTATAATGATATTTACAAAATACCATAATTAGGAGGATTAGGTATCCAAAATCCCCCCATTTAATTTGAAGTGGTGTTTGTGAGTCCAAGCATCATTCTAAACTTTTCAATCTTTTCTATTCCAAGTGTTTTGGTGAAGATGTTTGCAATTTGATCATTTGTGGAACAATGTCTCAAGTGAATAGTCTTGGTGTTTACATGATATTGAATGAGGTTATACTTTGTGTTGATGTTCTTAGATTGATCATGGAATTTGGGATTCTTGGCCAACTTGATTGCAGAAGTATTTTCAACCAGAAGAGGAGTAGAACTCACATGTTTCTCTTGCCAATCTTCAAATATTCTCCCGAGCCACACAATATCCTTTGTTGCTTCTGCAACTGCCACATATTCTGCCTCTATTGTGGATCTATTGAAATTGACTATTTGTGTGATTCCAAAAGACAATCGTTGATCCAAGACTCGTGAGATAGCCTGAAGTTGACACCCCATTTTCTTTATCCCCAACAAAGTCAAAATCAAAATATCCAATCAGGTTGAAGCCATCCACCTGAGAGTACTCGAGTCTAAAATCTTGAGTTCCCTTCAAGCATTTTAGAAATATTTTTGCAACAGACCAATGTCCTTCACAAGGTTTTTGAATGAACATGGAAAGAATCCCAAAAATAAATGAAATATCTGGTATAGTGGTGGTAACATAAATAAGACTTCCCACAAGATGCATATACTTGGTTGCATCCTCAAATTCATCCCCTTTTTTATGTGAGCCTCAAATTCCATTCCATTGGAGTAGAGATAAGTTACACTCAGCCATGCCAAACGTGTTCAACAATTCTCCAATGTACTTCTTTTGGGAGATGAATATGTACTTTGGATTTTGAATCACTTCAATGCCCAAGAAGTAATGAAGACGTCTCAAATATGTCATCTCAAATCCTTTCTTTAACTCTTTCTCTATGGATGCAATATACATTTCATTGTTCTCTCTTATCAATAAATCATCTACATACACTACAAGATATACAACATTTTTTCCAACTTTCTTGACAAAAAGAGTTGCATCATCAAGATTGAAGTGATTGAAATTCAATTTCAAAAGATGTTCAATTAGGTTTTCATACCATGCTCATGGTGCTAGTTTCAAACCATATAAGGGTTTAATGAGTTTGCATACTTTCTATTCTTGTCCCTTCACAACAAAACCTTTTGGTTGAGACATGAAGACATTCTCGTCCAAGTCTCCATTCAAGAAAGTAGTCTTCACATCCATTTGATGAACTTTCCATCCATTATGTGCTACCAAGGAAAATAGAGTATGAATCGTATCCCATTTTGTTGTGGGGATAAAAGTCTCCTCACAATCAATACCTTATTTTTGTGCAAATCTTTTTTTCATGATCCTTTCTTTGTGCTTGTCAAGTGAGCCATCTGATTTGTACTTGTTTTTGAAGACCCACTTACAACCAATTGGTTCGGTTTTGAATGGAGGGTTCACCAACTTCAACATCCCATTCTTGATGAGAGCATCGTAGTCCTTTTGTGTGGATTCTTTCCATTCATCATGAGAAGTGGCTTCTTCAAAGGAAGTTGGTTCAAAGTTAGTAGATAAATTCAAATCACAATCATATGAAACATCCATATCATCTACCTCACCTGAATTTGAATTTTCTACATCAACTCCATCTTGTTTGGTTGAATTTATGGTTCCTATATTTCTGACCTCGTCAGGATGAACACTTTCAACTATCTTTATCATCCACTTTGATGGAGATTTTTTAGATGGTCCAGGTTGCTCGAATGATTGAGATGGTGTTGAATTCTCATCAAGGCTTAGACTTTCAATCCTCTCAATCAAGTCATCCAAATGAACTTCAATTTTTGATGAAGTGCTTGGAAATCATTCATGAGGGGGAGATGGTGTTTCAAAAGGAGATTCTAAACATTGATCCAAGATAGGAATCCCCCCTTCAAGATGTGGAATCTCATCATAAAATTCATGA
>ML835340.1:63454-74368 GCA_009831015.1 Picea engelmannii | reverse complement strand
AAATGGATTGAGGCTGTACCAAGCAGGCAAGCCACTGACTCTGTTATTATCAAATTTCTTGAAAATAATATTTTGTCTCATTTTGGTTGTCCTAGAAAGATCATTACTGACAATGCAGCTGCCTTTCGGTCGAAGAAACTCATTGACTTCTGCAGTTGTTACCACATTGGCTTGGGGCATTCCACAACCTACTACCCTCAGGGGAACGGGTTGGCAGAATCCTCAAACAAGACTTTGGTAAATATCATCAAGAAAACATTGCAGGAGAATAAAAAATCATGGCATGATAAACTGGTATTTGATTTATGGGCAGATAGATTGACCACCAAAAGGTCAATTGGTATGTCACCATACCAGCTGGTCTACGACACCGAGGCTGTGTTCCCAACTTCTTTGGGAGTCCCTGTCATGAAGTTACTGCAAGAGATGCAAGCTGAACCAAATGACTCCCAGCGGCGAATCAATCAGATGATTCATCTGCAACAGACTAGAGAAGATGTTTTCAACAAAACACAGGTCATCCAAGAGAACATCAAGAAGATCTTCGACAAACGAACCAAGGAGGATGATTTTGAGCTGGGAGACCTGGTGTTGAGATGGGAGGCCAGGAACGAGGACAAGGGAAAGCATGGGAAATTTGATCATCTATGGATAGGGCCTTACATGATCCAAGATTTCAGAGGAAACAATGCCTTTTTACTAAACAATGTCGATGGGTCAGATCTGCCAGGAGCACCTGTGAATGGCAGAATGCTGAAACATTATATCCCTCCTCAGTAAGAGATTTGAAGAACTCACTCTCCATTGTACATATCGGATTTAATTTTCAGTCTTTACTTGCATTTTCTGAAGTGAGGGACATTGGTCAGTTGGTTGAAGCCCGAAGAGAAGGCCCTAAGCTGCTGGTCATTGTTTTTCAAAAAAGTTTTCCTAAGAATAAGACCAACTAAGGCTGCTAGACAGATATGCTCGGAATGACAGGAAACTGGATTCTTGGCACTTAACAGGGCAAGTACCATCCCCAGGTGGAGCCACTGTTATCACCCCATAAATTATGGGAATCATCTTATGACTTGGATATATTGGATATTATCTGTATCTAGTGTTATTATTGGAAATTGATTTTTCATTTTGCAAAAAGAAAAGAGAAAAATAAAAAGAAGAGAAAAAGAAAAATAAAAGAGAAAGAAAAAGAAAAGAGGGCATAAAAGAATTGAGACAAAAATCCCCATGCAATAATAGTAACTTGGCCATACCTTTCAAGCATGACCAAGTTCTTTTAAATTTTCAATGTTGATAGGTTAGTGAATACATCTGATCAGACTGTCTAATCCTAGTCAGATAGCCCCTAGGATAGGTTAGTGAATACATCTGATCAGACTGTCTAATCCTGGTCAGATAGCCACTAGGATAGAATTAGTGAATAAATCTGACCAGACTGTCTAATCCTAGTCAGATAGCCCTTAGGAAGAATAATATCTTAACCCAACACTTTAATCTGGGTTATTTGTCTTGTGAAAGTAGGTTAGAATGTAGATAAACTGCTTGGCCTGCCTTGCCCAAATAAAACCAGATTGATAAAGATGTTACCCCATGTCCCCAATGCCTAAGTATAGTTGAAATGATGTCCCCTTGGTGGTGTATATGAGAAAAATCGAAGAAAAACCCATAAAACTCACCTATCCTAAGTTTTCCCCATACATGTCACCCCGCTCCTGCTTTATGCCTCGTGCATCTATCTGCGATCCTGATCACAATGCTCATATCTACGGCGCACAGAGTTTTCCGGACCCCCCCGACCGTTCTACCTTTAACGGAGGGGGGAGGGGTCCGGAGTCGGAAATAACAATGGCGCAGATCTGGACGGCCCAGGGAAGGGCGCTTAGATCATCGTCTCATATTGGATTCCAAACCCCCCCCGCCCGTTATACCTTTAACGGAGGGGGGGGGGTCCGGAATTGGTAATAACTCGGGCGCAGATCTGGACGGCTCGAAACAGAGCGCTCAAATCGACGATCCACATTAAATTCTGGNGGGGGGGGGGGGGGTCCAGAATTGGTATTAAGGAGCGCGCTAAGATCTGCGGCCAAAAAGTAAGCACGCAGATCAATGGCCGATAATGGATTCCGGACCCCCCCTGGTGTTCTGCTTTTAACCAAAGGGGGGGGGTCCAGAATGAATATTCCTTGCGGCGGGCCCCCTTAGTACTTGTGTCATTGTTCTATTGGTCCATAGGTCCCATCCCCCACATGTTGCCTCACATCCCGTCGCTTCTGGACGTCACCTTCCACTGAGTCCACTTGTTCCACTTTCTCCCGGGGTCGTATCTTTTCCCATAACTTCTGTCAAGCCCTGCTGTCAGTACCTAACCCCCTTCATTCATGAACAACCTCCTTTGGTGAATTTTACCCCCAATCACCAACCTCCACGTCAGTTGTCTGTATACTTGGGCCGCCGTCACCTGCCATATCACCCCAAGTGGCCCGTTGTCCATTAATCACTGGATAACATACCCGTTGTCACGCTGATCGTTTTCCCGCGTCAAACCGACCCATTTTTGAATAAAACTGTCGTTTTCCCCTTTTATTCGTTATTCATCCGCCACGCCAGAAACCTCCTATCCTTCCATTGCTCCCGCATCGTTTTCACCTATAGTCAGTCGACCCCACTAACGTATTGTTTATTGCAGGTACAATTGCCGAAATGGTGTCTAAGACAAAGCAAGCTGAAGAGGAAGAGAATCCTTTCCTTCCTCCTCCGTTTGACCTGGATAAAATTCCCTTGGTCGACAAGGATCACTTGATAGCTGATACTATATGCAGTTTCGACTTTTCTGATCTCCAGTCGTGGCTCCGGGAGGTTTTCCTGGACCAGAGCGACGAAATTGGACTCTGGGAGTCCAATTTGCCCCTGTATATCTTCCCCCAGATTCATAATTTCCCCGAGTTTGCCCTCAAATGCCAGGCCCATTACGTCCCCGACCAGAAATCCATCCTTTCTTCATCCGGAGACGTCCTTTTCTTCATCACCCCTGAAGATATTGACCAGATGATGCAAATTAACCGCGCGGAATCTGCGTCCCCATTCAATTTAGAAATCCTCACCGAGCTATACCAGAAAATGACTTTCCCTCAGAGAGCTCAGATATTCGAGCTCTTTCTCCCCACTTCTGCTCCACTCCCGTCCACAAATCCCCCATACCCTTCTTCCATGTTTTCCACCAGAGGAAATCAAATCATTTCTTCTTTGTGTGCCCTGCTTGGTTACAATTCTGATCAATGGGTAGATGAGCCCATCTTGGGTTTTCTGTCCATCTTCTCAAATGATGAACAACCGACCACTCAGTTCGACTACAGTACCTTCTTGGCCAATAATATCCATGAACAATTTGTTAATTTCACCACAGAAGGCATGTTCAGGTATTCATCCATTCTGGCTTACATGTTCGTCTATTTCCAAGCAGACATGTTCAATTTCTCCATGCAGAAGATGGACGCCGACGGGAGGCCCCAGCCAGTCACAGCGTGGAATTCTCTTCTGAAACATAATTCTGTTGAATACAACTTCACAGCGTTCATTGACCAGTTTTACCACCCCGTGGTAAGTATGTTGAGTGGCATGCCTGAGCCACGAATAAATAATGAAGTCCAGAGAATTCTGCATCTCTCGGACAACGTTAAGATAGGAGACTGGTACCTGTGCCAGAATCACACCGAAATCAGAGTCTTTGGGTGCGAATTGACGCCCTACAAACTACCTCGATACGTGCCAGTAAGGATTTTTTCACTAGAGTATATTAGGCAGATGATGAACTCTGATGATATTCATTTTGTTTCCCTTAAGAAAAAACAACAATTGAGAATCAAGGGACAAATCGATTCTTTCATCTGCAATAGCCGAGGTGCAGGGGAAGAAGTAGATAGAATGCTAAAGGAGATGAAATTCTCCATGAGTTTCATCTGGCACTATGATCCGTATGGGATCATTTCAGACATGAGGGTGAAAAACAAAAGTGCCCCGTATGCTCATGAGTCCAAGCCAGAGATCGAGAAATTTGCGAATCAAGCTGTATGGTTGCAAGACACTCTGTTGGACTTGGAATAACAAGAGCCCTCGACAAGTGCGCTGCCCTCTTCCACACCTCAGGTCCTCAAGGAGAAGAGGCCCCAAAAGGATTCATCTCCTCCTGTAATAGAGGTGTCATCAGAGGAATTTCAAATTCACTCCAAAAAACCGAAGACAGTTTCGACGCCCGGCGCAACAGTAGAACAGGAAGTTTCTACTACCATAGTGACCACCACAGGGCCCAAGCCCTTCACTCTACCTTTCAGCTCGAGTCAGCACAAGGGAGTTGCAATAGCATTGAAAACCACAGAGTCTCCCTTAGATACTCCGCCAAGCAAGACGGGGCCCAAGTTGGGCATTTTTGAAAAATATGACTTGATCAAGAAGAAGAACCAGACACTCACTAGCAACACTTATGCCCAATTCCAGAAGCAGTCATCCACAGCCCAGCATAGACTTCTTTCGGCATTTGATACAGAAAAGGGTAGGATGCATATGGATTTCCTCCAAGCACAAGTGCCTGATCCCAAGGTGATATCAGATTACAAAAGGGCCACGTTTGAGTTTCAAGCAAAGGATGTGCATCCAACAGATCAGATGGATCTGCACAAGAAGACTGGGGAAATGATTTTCCACACTTTGGCCCACGCTTCAGCTTCTGCATCAAAGTTTCAGATATCTTTGAACAATGCCCAGACCCAACTTAAGTTAGAAAAAATATCTTCTTTCGCAAAATACAATAGGATAAAGATGTTGGAGGAGCTGGTCCTCAAGATCGGTTACGACCCGGTGAACGTCAAGGTTGCCGAAGAGATGATTAAAAAGAAAAATGTTGACATTGCATCATTGAGAAAACAGCTAAAGCTCCCTCCAACAGAAGACCCTCAGGCAAAGGAAATAGCTGAAAAGGAAGGTGAAAAGGATGAGATGCTGAAATTACTCCTGGAGAAGAATGTGCAGTTAAAGGAGATGGAGGCGGAGATGGAGAGACTGCTAAAGGAGAAAGAGCAGGCAAAGCCAATGGAAGGCATTCCATTGAGTGCTATCCCAATTGTAGGGTTGAGCACAACAACAGTGACAATCATTCCATCTGCGACATCAGTGCCCCTCCCAGAAGGAGCAACAGACCTGGCCAAGTCTTTGGAGAGAATGAAACTGCAAGAGTCAGAAATCAACAGGCTTAAGAAAGAAGTGGAGAATCTCCAAGAGCTAAAGACTTCTTTCTAGACAATTCTGTCCAAAGAGAAACAGGTGAATGAGCAAATCAGGAAGGAGTTACAACAGCTCCAGAAATAGACAATGGCAGGAAAGACTTTGGCTAAGGTCAAAGAGATCGTGTGGAAAGATATCTTCAAGTCCATAAATGAGATTTGGCCAATGGTTCAGATCATGTTTGAACAAAATGAGTTGCTCGTGAGGAGCAAGCAGGCTGTTGAGAAAATCAGAATGGAGCTGGGAGACATGCCAGCACAAGCCAATGAAATCATAAGGTTCCTGAATTCCAAGACCAGGGAGGAACTCGAAGAATTGAAGATTGAGGACCGGACATAAACTATATTGGAGGTGAAACGGGTTCTAACCAAAAGAGGTCTCATGCTTCAGCTTGAGGAAAAGATTCAAGTCATGGATCAAGGAGTGCAGAAGTTTTTCAACAAGATAGATGCTCTTCAAAGGAAGGGCCTGCCTGTTCTGAAGGTCATTAATGACAAATTAATGACACTCCCTGATTACAAGAAAAGGTTGACTGAAGTGTCTAAGGACAATTCCAAGTTCGCAGGTATACAGGGAAGCATCACAGGAAAATCATTCATGGGTGCCTTGCATTTGGATATTAGTATCCAACATGAGATTAAACACATATTCATCATCAAGCCTACATTTTCTAAGTACACAGACATGGATGAAGTGTATCGGAGATTTCTTAAAGTCACAGTGTCAGGTCATATTAGATGGGAAGAACTATGTGATCTACTAGACTAGCAGATGAGCTATCACATCCAGTCACCTATCATGTCAGAAGAGGTTTCGGAGGTACCTCGCCAACGACCTACCCCATAAATTCAGCAGACAGTTGTATTGATTCATCAAAACAGTCTTGATTAGTTAAGTTAGTTAGTCTAAAAATAGTATGTGCACGTCCTGATCAGTTATGACATGAGCGTTTGTATTTTGTATTATAAATACTTCATTTTCCGAAGTATTGAGGGTTGATTCACACACCCTATTGCTATCAAACTGTATCATTTTTTAGGAGATCCACCATTAATAAAGAAGAGACATTTTACAGGATTCTTGCATATGTTCACTGGTGATGTGATTTCTTAAGTCAAATGTTTTTCTTTCTCTGTAATCATTTTGTTTTCTGGGACTAATCTTTAAGAATAACGTTAAGTTGCATGATTTATCTTGGATACCCTGTTTCCTATTCTAGGGATTTTAATGTTTATCTTCTAATACCTTCAATTAAGAAATTCTTAACTGCTTGTTAGTTGAAGTTATTTTTCTTATCTTTTCCTCTCTCCGTCAGTTTATTACTAAAAGATCCAGTGAATGTATTATCTCTCCTTGTGAAATTCTTTTTTGGCATTTTTGGTTGTATCTGTTATTTGATTAAACACAGACCCCATAGCCCAATGGATGTGTAGATCGTCTTAACCAATTTATAAACCACTCTTACAACAAAACACACACGTGCCTTTACCTAGCCTAATATCTAAACTAAAAACAAAGCTAAATCATATAGAGAGATCCCTCTCTGAAGCTGGAAGGGCTAGATCCCAGCTTTAAAAGCGGTTGGTTAAGGTTACCTTTGTAAATTTCTTCTTTCTCAACCTCTCGGAAATTTGCCAAGTGCTAACACCGGTAATGAATAAAGATATGAAACTAATAAAAAATGTTCTTAAATGTGTTTTATGTAATTCCTCCAGGTGGCACTACTTGTAACCTCTCATAAAAGGCGTTATAGCAAAAATGACATACCTTGCTGAATTCTATCTTATTCTAGAGAGCGACCTTGTAGAGTGTATCCACCACAAAATATTCATTGAATTGATATGAAACAGTTACAAACCATACTAAATCCTATACCCTAACCAAAACATTTGGTATCAATGAATTTGGATCTGTTATGAAGAAGTTATGATGTTTTTACCTGAAACACCCGTTTTTGACTAGTTTCAGGACTAGCCACAAACCCTATTTTCCACGGAGTGTAACTCCCAAAATACAACGACCCACAAGATGAATTTTTTACCATAGATACTTGGGTATGTTTTCTCAATGGAATAGCAATTTCATGGTTTGAATCATTATAGAAAAAAATTTATAGCGAAAATGGTGAGATGACGTGTAAATAACATACCTTAGAAAGCACCATCAAAAGAATTTATCCTTCCTTGCATTTCAGCCTTCTTTTCTTCGCCTTTCCTCAGAATTTCGGCTTAGATATCCTTGGTTACCCCAGACACATATAGATATTCAATATGCTTAGGTGTGATTAAAATGAGAGAGCCTTGCCTCTTATTTATACTCTCCAAGTAGCTTCCTTAAAAACATCTTCTAGGTTACTTGGCCCCACTTTCCTTATTTTAGGGTTAACCCACTTCTAATTTCTTGATCCGTAGGATCTTTTAAATGACTATGGTTGAGTTTTAATTTTGCATTCTTTAATTAACCATTTGAGAAACTTAGCGAAAGAATGAGGAAAGAAGAGGAATTATAACAGCCATATACACATATGCAGATCTGAAATGAATAATAGACAACAAACCATAAACACACAGATTGATAACGGAGTTCGGCAAAACTTTTGCCTACATCTCCGGGCCTTTTCTCTGTGGGGGAGGCTTCTTTATTTCTGTTCAAATTCTCAAAAGTACATCGCTGCAATTCCAAATGGCTACAAGACTGATCTGGTCTTGTTCGTCCAGATCTCTAGAACCCTGCAAAGAAAACATCACGCAAAACGGACGTCCGGAGCTCCCAGAAATGGTCCGACAACGTCTCCTTCTCAAAAGCTTCTCCGCATCAAACTGACTTTGGCTTGACTTTTCTCTAGCATAACTCTGCTCTGACTGACTACTCATGGCCTCAAACAGGCCTGGTTTATATAGCCTTGAAGTTGGTTTCTCAGCTCCAACTTCCTCCAAGAATTTGGCCTCCAAAAATGCCCAATATCCCCCAAAAATGGAGGGAATCAACCAAAAATAGGCATATTAATCAACAAAAACCCAAAATATATAACAAAACCCACTTTATAAGGTTTATTGGGCGCTAGCCCCCTTCAATGGCGCTTTCCCTTTATTCCTGGTCATATGTCGGCCCATGTGGCCGAGCGCTCGTGCATTGGCCCTTTTTCATTGCCTCCAGTCCCGAGTCATGTGGCGTGTGGTATGGAATCTCGGGCTTGTAACAAACCCCGCGCTCTGTTGGGTGGATTAAACCCCAGGTCATATGGCAAGTATATAGGACCATGGGTCCATTTGTTATAACCTCCCGCCGATCCATGCCGCTCGCTCGGTCATATGTGACAGCGATACCACCAAGGGCTGGGGCTAGGCCCCGACCCTTTTCCTGCCGACGAAAGCTCCGACCCAATTCAAATAATATTTGAACCGTATAATTTACAAGTACCAATGGTCGCCCACGTGGTTAGCCCATTTTGCTAGTCCGTTTCCCGCCGAGAGGTCGCGGGTTTGACTCCCGTGCAACTCATAGAAATTTTAACATATAACCCAACAGCCAATCACACGGTGCCACGTGGCAGCCCGTGACTGGGCCACGTGGCACCTTAAAAACCAACCAAACCACGACACATGTCGAATGCTGATTGGCCCACGTGCTTGCCACATCAACTGCCACATCATCTTCCTTACTGCCACGCGTCACTGCCGTACTGCCCTGTCAGCCTGCCACATCACCTGATGACGTCACCCGTGCCACGTGTCACCCTTTCAGTGGTGACACGTGTCACCTCGGGATACATCCAACCGTACGCCCAAACGATCAAATATGCATGCCACATGTCACTCCCTGGAGTTGCCATGTGTCACTGTACGGACCTGCCATGTGTCACACGTACGAACATGCCACGTCAGCATCCGTACAGACTGTACAGACTGCACAGTCAACAATTTTTTTTTGCCTGTTTGACTTTTCGGACAGAACGCGATATATTCTCCATACGGAGCCCATTTGACAAAGTAAATATACCACCGGAATCAGGAAGATGAGACGGACGCAATGGCACATGTTTCGTCGCATTCCGAGCACTTTCATTTTTGAGCATTTTTCAAGCCCTATCAGGCTTCTGGATCTAATTTTGGATCACACCTCCCCACAAAAAGACCTTTTGGTCCCCAAAAGGTTACTGACCAGTCAACAAGACCGGGATAGGCCACCCGACTTGCTCTTTGTCTCTGAACTCTGTCTTGTGCACCTGTCTCATCAAGATCAACTGTAACACAATCATGACAACTGACAGTATATTGTTAGCCATTGCAACCCTGTTACATCTTACTGAAGCCACTATCATCCATGTAGAAAAAATTGCTAATGACAGCATCAAAAAGATGACTGCAAATGAACTGATATACTTGAAGTATCTGCATGACATGAACTTATCTTGAAGCAATTTATGATTGATTTTCCATTCAACAACCATGTCTTGTTCTTGCTTAAGATCAATTACTTCATTGGAAACAATTATTGGTTTGTTGCTTACTTGCATTGCCTTCATTAATTTTTCCATTGTTTGAAGTGTTTTACTTGCTTTAACATGATGAGCATGAACCACATAATCATGACCTGCTTTAGTGAATTGATATTGATTCTTTGTTCTGTAGAAGATTGCCTTATGATCATACAAGTACGGACTACCTAAGACCATTCCACATTCTTTTAACGACACTACATCACAAGTTACTTCATCCACATACTTAGATGAAATTGCAAATTTGATTGTGCACTACTTTGTTATGTGCATCTGATGATGATTGCTTATCCATTTAAGTGTGTAAGTATTATGATGAGTTTGTGTTTTTAATTCCATTTTCTTAACCAATTCTTCTGAGATTAGATTAGATTGAGATCCACTGTCGATTAATTTATCTATCTTAGTGTGTCGCATGATTACCCTTATATGAAACAACTTTCTTCTACAATCAATCTCTTCACCAAATTTACCTGTCATACCAACCAATGAAATCTTAGATTCATCACCTGAATCCGATCCCAAGTCTGTAGGCTTTGTTGTCGTTGTTGCCACTGTTTGCATTCCCTTCTTTTCTTTGAACCACTTTGGCCTCTTCTCGGGATGCAACTGCCAACATTTGTCCTCATCATGTCCCTCTTTCTTGCAATTTTTGCAAGAGGGATTTCCTTCCTTCTTTGTCACAGCATTTGCATTTTTGCCATTGCCATGCCTTTTCCTCTTGTCTTCTTTCTTTGAAAATGACGATTCCCCTGACACACCTGCTTTCCCTGCTTCAATATACGTAGCTTGAACAGAAACCTCATCAAGGTTAGTGGGTCCAAACATGAAAACATTGTTTCTAATGTGCGCAGACAAACCTCCTATATAATTCATAAGGGTTTCTTGTGTTTGAAAAGGAATGTCTAACATTAATGCCATTTTTCTAAATCCATCGGTGTATTCTTGCACTGATTTTCCTTTTCTTAGTTTTAAAGATTGCCATTCAATTATTTCTTTTTCTTTATAACCCAAAGGATAAAACTGTTTCCTAAGTGCATAAATGAAATTCTTCCATGATGGAAATACATTACCCACATCTTGTGTTCCTTTTTGCAGCTTGCTTTGCCACCAGATAAGAGCTGTACCTGCAAGTCTCA
>ML835340.1:25733-38141 GCA_009831015.1 Picea engelmannii | reverse complement strand
TTGGATTGGTGGGGAGGAGAGTGGAGTTCTGTAGTCAGGAAGGTTCAGTACATGCACCGGTTTGCTGGAGGTTTTGGGCATGGGGGCCAGGATATCCATATGATATCTTGGAGCTAGGTAGTTGTCCTAGTTGGCAGGGAGGATAGTAGGTTTGGGCAGTGTTTACACAGTGCAACAGCGGTCAACAAGGCAAGCGGACAAACAGAGGGTTAGCATCAGACCCAGGTATTTAAAATTATGTATTTGTTTTTATTATGTTATAAAATTTTAATATTCGTTGTTAAATTTACATGCGTATGTGCTAAAATAGAAAGGAATTATTGAATTTTCATAAATCTAGTAGAAGTTACTGTCTTGTTGTAGAATTACTGGATGTTAAATTAATATGGCCACTACAAGACCCTAGAAAGAATTTTTGCAGGTTGCAGGTCCATCACTATGATCCTAGTGTGTAGTACAAGAAGGGTTGAGGATCATTCAAGAGAAAGAGAGGATTGACACTTTGTTATAGTTGCAGAAGACCGAGACATCTTGCTAAGGAATGCCCTAGTAGAGGTCTTATTTGTCTTTGTTGTAAAGTTGTTGGTCATGAGGTTTTGGATTGCCCTAAAATGATTACTAAAGTTGAAAAGATGAACTTGAGACAAGAAAACCATGAAGAAGGTCAAGAAACCAAGGATATGCTAGAGAACCAGAAAGAATCAGAGACTATGTTATTAAAGCCGAAAGAAACACTGAATGATCACATAGACATCAATTTACTAGAGATCTTAAAAGAGAAGGAGTGCATAGAAACAAGAATAGGAGACTTCGACATAGACTGTGTTCTGGATGAAGAAACACAAGTGAATATCATGCCAGAAAGCACTTGGGAAATTTTTGGAAAACCTTCTATGGTTCCTTCATTGGGAGGGATAGGCTTGTTTAAAGGAAAGATGATAACCCTATGTGGAAAACTTACTCATGTACCTATGATAGCCCATGGAGCATCGACTGAAGAAGAATTTGAGGTCATTAAGTTTGTTGAGAATAAAACTCCTTTTTCACTTATGTTAGGAAATCCCTGGATTGAGAAAGATTAGATCTGAAGGAAAGAAGAAGAGGAAGCCAAAAAACAGAAAAATAAAGAATTAAGGGACTTCATAACCAAAAAAATAGTGAGACTCATACAATAACAAGAGGACGAGTCAAAGTAGCAGAAGGCTATCGAGGTTGAAAGAATGCAAGAAGGCTTACAGAACCTGTCCATGTAGGAGAGAAGAGCACCTACCCCAGAAGAAGTAAGAGAAGAGGTACTACACTCGAACCCTTTGAAAGACCCTCATAGTGCGAAGTCCCTTTACTAGGAGAAAATAAGAATAAAATGGAAAGAGGAACCCAAAGACTCAGATCACAGGAAAGAAGGCCAAAAAGCTCAGTAAGAAGAAAGCAAAGTTAGAAAAATTGCAGGAGGTTCCAGAGAGGACTTTGCAGAAGGTAGGGTTGCATAAATTGAACCTCGCCGGAACAATATAACAACGCAGACGGGCACATCGCCACAGTGAAGTAATATGACCATTGGAGGCATCCCGACTGTTAGAACGATGCTCTGAAATGACTACAAACACAATTATTACTAGAAAGATCACCATTGGACCATTGGGACCGCGCCATAGCGGATAGAATCGTATTGATTGAGAATTTTCAATCCGTTGGAGGAACCCATTATGACATTGTTTATTTAATCCATCAAATGCCTCACTGGGGACACTTTTGCAAACTGAGATATTCGAGCCTGCAGTTGTAGCAGATACTTTGGAGGATATCTTGTAGAGAAATGAAGCAAATCAGGAGACAATGCATGATAGAATCGAGGCGGAGCTAAAGAGGGTACACCAAGCTCTCTATTCGAGTTGTGAAATGTCTACTGCACCGTCAACATCAGAAGCTATAGAATTGGGGGATGAGCCCACTCAACAGTGAAGGATAGAATATGCTACAAAGGCTCTCCTTAATTGAGTACAAGAGGAAAAAGAACATGCCACAGAGGCCTTGAAGCAAGCAAAAGAGGAATCCCTAGAGAAAATTTGGGTTGTGCAACAAGAAAAAGATGACATGAGAGCAAAGTTTGAGGAGGAAAGAGAGAAAAAGACCAGCATCTCACGGAGAAGACTGCGGTCAAGGAGACAGTGGATAGATCACTTTGTTCTGTGCCGGGCTTGGCCAAGATGGAAGAATAAAAAGATGAAAGCCAAGTGGGGAAGCTCACTGAATCCATTCAGAAGCTTCAAGAAAGAATAGTTGAGTTAGAACTGCAAGTAGTGTCGAGCACTCCTCGAGAAGTGCGGGATCAGAGGGAAGAAACTGCTAGGAGTGCAATTGAAAGAATCAAGGCATTGGCTTCAAAATGCAAGCAACTAAGTAACCGAAGTGCACAGACCTATGAGCACCTTGAAGAAGACCCGAAACTGAGGACATTGGAGGCACAACTCTAGGAGGAGAAGCAATAGGCGTCCACATTACAAGCGCAGTTGAAGCTGCTTGCAACAGTGGAGAAGATGAAGAGGGCACATGAGCAGTGCGTAGTTTAGCAGTAGGTCACTTCCATCCAGAGAAGAGTGATGGAGGTGACACAATGAATCCAACCGGTGTAGGATAAAGCCTGCACCCTCTTTGAAGAGATCAAGGGACAAGGATCACAACTGGAACATGTGGTCACAATAGTGGAACAATGCATGGAAGGGTCTGTCACCGAGAAAGTCATTTAGGATTTCGCCGAGCAGGAGGCTATGGCGAAGCAGCAAGTCGAGGCAGATCGAGCTCAGATCGAGGCCTTTGAAGCAATGTTTCCCAGATCAGAGTGACTCAAGACGAGTCACAGGTGAGTGTTGGGAGCTTGTTGGCCCTCGACCAAGTTTTGTTGAAACCTTGGTCATGTTTGACCATTTTTGGAACTTCGACAAGCTGGTCGAAGATGGAGCGCCCAGGCGAAGCGGAGATCGCGGGACCTCATTTTGTTTGCGGGATTTTTGGGTTCTAGGATTTATGTAACAAGTATGGGATGTCATCCCATGGGTTTACCCATGCTTAGGCCTCTTTTGTAATGTATAAATAAGTAGCTAGGCGATGTAAGAAAGGGGTCGATGGCTTAGTGCTAATATTATCTATGTGCAAGAAGATGTGTTAGGGCTGTAGAGATAAGTGCAAGCATTTTTTAAGTGCTTGATGCAGACAGACTGTGTAAGGCTTTGTGCTTTGATCCAACTTGGGGAAGGAGGATTTGGCGAGGTGTGCGCAGATCTCCTGTCCTATGCGGAGTTGGCTTTATGCAGAGTTGGATTTGTGGCTCTGTGCATGTAAGAATATTGAAGGAGACTAATAAAGAAGAGAAGAAGATTTGGTGGACGTAGCCCCACACTAGGGTGAACCACGTATATCCTGTGTTATTGTGCTTTGTGCAATGTGTTCATGGTGTTTATGTTTCTCTTTTCTTAGTGCTGATTGATGAATGCATCTTGTAATATCCCTCGACCGAACCCAAATGTAAATATAATCCAAGTATATTTAAGCTAGTGAGTTGTTTAGACATAATTTTTGTAATGCACCTTGCATGGCATGGTGCACGCATATACTACACAGTAAAGGGATGTAATGTGCACATTTTTGAATACCGCACGCAGTAACTAAGGTGTGCGCAACCTTAGAGACAGAGGATACAATGCACAGTAACTAAGTGCACACAATATTAAGGTCAGTGAACCTTTGTGTATATAATATGTATTATAGGCTTGTGAGCCAGTATTATAAGCTAGAACGCTTATGTCTTGGAATTAGGCCAGCGTGCCTAGATTTTAAAGGCTAGAGCGCCTACTTTGTACATGACTCATGATTAATATAAAATACATCACTGTGCACAGACTGACCACAATAAAAGAGATGGGGGATTGAACTTCACCAGTTAGGGAAAGGGAGGGACAAAAGACAAGGGAATGTTATATTAATATTTCCCAAAACATAAAGTATGGATAATTTTATCCTAAGTTATAAAGTTGGGGACAAGTGGACAAAAGTAACTTCCGATATGACAAGTGTCAAGTTGGAGACATGCATTCATATCGTGGGGAAACTTAGCTCAGGGGTCTCTCTCTCAGAGGGGAGCTTACGAACAAAAGGGGGGGGGGGGAACCCAAAGACTGACCATCGTTTGGACAAAGAGTTCACAGTGATTCCAAAAAACACACTCAGTTATCCAGTCAATGACTCCATGATCATTTCACTCATACATTCCGTTATCCTTGAGACAACCATTCCACCTTTCCAAAACTTGTTTCCTCGTCCCTTTTGGTTGGTGTACCTGGTTAGCTTGGAGCGAGATTGAAGAAGCGGGTTGTCAGGAGCGTGAGCAGTTCTTTGGGTGAGAGAATTGTTGGGGATTGATTTTTTTAGGTGCTAAACTGCAGCTACAGTGCTCTGAGACTTCTAGTTTGGCCTGTTGTTGAAGCCCTGGAAGGGAAGTGGGGCAACCGAGGGACTATTGAGCAGAGAAGGGGCACACTTCCTTGGGTGGGACATGCATGTGGGGAATGAGAGGATGTAGGCTGTTAGTTGAGTGAACACCTGAGATGGAGTCTTTCCTGTTGTCCATGAGCCTTATCCTGGATAGGAATCCCTTTACCCTGGGTGGAGTTCAGTCCCAGCTCAGGGGTGATTCACTGTTGAGAGTGATGAACAATGTAATCTATGGCTGGGAGGTTCATGGATGGTCTGTAAGCAGTTGGTGACAGTCTTTTTAAAGAGAAGTATCAATTGTATGATATATGGATATGTTGTTTATCTATTTACATGCCCATGCTACGATTTTATCATATATGTGACTATGACTGCTTGTGTGCTTATGGGTAATTTCCTGTAAATGATGCATATCGGTAATTACTGTTATTTGTATTATAAAAGTCATGTTACAGAAAGTAATTGTTTGTTTATGTTAGATGTAAATATTTCGTGAGTGTGCTGTATGTATATGCTTTAGTTGCATGCAATCTAAAGGGTAAATTTAGGTGGCATTGCTTAGTTGACTATTGGGTATGCTACTGTATGTTCCGCAGTATGGGAATGAAAGACGTTCCCTAGAGTAGCATGTCCCAGTTGATGGCTGGGAATGTTAGCAACTGGTGTCAGAGCATGAGTGGTTTCTATGGAGTGGCGTACCCTGGCCTCAGGTTGGTCGAGGGGGTCGTTACAGTTTTGTATCAGAGCCTCATTTCAACATTGAGATTGGATGGACTAGAAGGGTGCAATCGAAGTGAATATTCACAAAAAAAGTAACTTCGAAGTGACTAGAATTAGAGTCATAGAGTGTCCTTGGAAAAGGTTGGCGTACTAGTGTGCGTGGTAAATTTGGCACCGCACGAGAAACCGTGGCGTGCCAGTGTGCACAGTAAATTGTGGTGTTGTGTGGAAGATTATTATGTGTAGATGAACGCACTGAAATTAGCCTTGCGCGGTAAGAAAACACATAGTAAGGTGCACATGGGGTGTGCAAGTATTGCTTAATGCAGGGGAGTTTTGTTGTTACGCGCATAAGTATGAATACAAGTTGTTTCGCGGTGGTGTATTTAGTAGTATGCACAAATATTTGAGTGTGAAGGAGTATGTTAAACTTGACATGGTGCATGCATAGGACAAAAATGCATGTGGAATATCGGTGCACAGTATCGAACTGTGTGCAGTGGATATTGGCGCACAACACCGGAGTAGTGTGCATAAGTAGTCGATACGATGAAGAAGAATCACATAGTAGATTTAGGAGCATGGAGAAGCGTTTATCTTGTAATATTGCTATGCACGATAATATAAATGAACATGACAAGTTAATGTGCGTGAAGTTGCTTGGAAGACAAGGAGTCTGAGTTTAAATTTCATAATAATAAAAGAAAAATAAACACATAACCGCATTAAAGCATTAATTAAAAAAAAAAAAGGAATTCCGAATTTTAATTTCTTTCGATTTAGACAGATGAAAATAAAATATAAAATTACAAGAAAAATTTATTATAAAAGAAAACAAGGGTCATAACATCACCAAATAGAAATTATAATAAAACAGTCTAAAACCCGTTTCTATATTTATATAATCATATTAATTACAAAAGGGTGATGACAATAGTTAGCTTGTTGTAAAAAGGGTCGTTGAAGAATAGGCCTATCATCTCTGGTACTCTTTACCTCCGCTACTGGCTGTTCAAAATTTGTTGATACATGCGTATCTTAGTTGAAGACTTACTTTAGCTTAGCAATCTCTGCCTTTAAAGAGGATTCTAACCAAGCCAGTTGATTTTCTCCAACACTTTTGGCCTCTTTAACCGTAGATTCCTCCTTCTTATGCCACTTACTCCTTTTCTTCTTAGTGGCTGACCTGTTGATGACTAAATCCTTTATAATGGGATTCATCCTGACTTCCAATTGCAAGTCTATAACCAAATTTGTGTGGAAATTAGTTTCTAGAAGGTGCACGAGGACCCTTTCCTCCTTATTCGCAGAAAAGTCTAGCATGTTGCTCGAATAACCAGTCTCACTCGACTTAGCTTTGTCAAAGTATCTCAGGTTGGGGATACTGAAATGTGTCTTTACAAAGATCAGGAAGTTGAGCAGCTTGAATATTACTACAGTTATGGACACACAAATATCTTCATACTTGGGGAGAGGTAGTTATAGAACTCCATTTATGAAGCACAGACAGATTACATACTAAGAGCGTTGGGTTTCCATGCTTGGCCAATCCATTTCGAATGATTATATTTTGAGTTTGTTACATGGCAGCGTTCAGCTGACGTCACATCGTTGCGAAGTACCGAATGAATGAAGCAGGGTGATTTGACTGCCATCGCCCACTCCACGAGTGGTGGATTTAGCATGTTGAGACACATGATACCGCGTCTTGGCGAAAGTGGTTTCGACAATACCACCTTCTTGTGCGAGTGTATCTCAGAAGGTACTGCACGTCAGCATTCTCGAGACTTGGGTCTTCTCTAGAATTGTCGTGGTGATAACACCACGACAATTTTGAATCAAAATGGTGCATATTCTCATGAATTGTTGATTGGTTAGTTTGATTAGTTTCGATGGATGCACATTTTGCAGAATTAACAACAACTCGGTTAGGACAAACCAATGCAGATTTCGTAGGAATGGAAGAGGCACAAGAGAATTATAGTCATCCAGAGAAGCGCAGAGGGATGGATGTCCATTTGGGCATGGAAGGAACGAACTCCAACGGACATGGATAAGAAAGGAATGAAGATATGAATATGGCTGAGACCATTAAGAATTTGCAAAAGGATGTTCAAAGCCATAAAGCTGATAATGAAAGGCTTATGAAAGCCAAAGAGCAGTAGGATGACTTCAACATGAAAGTATTGGAAGGTTTGAACAGAATAGAGAAGAAATTGGTTAAGGAGAGTGACTCAAGTAGATCTGAGAGTCACAAATCTTCAGAGGAGAAGAGAGAAGTAAAAAGTGCTAGTAGGCATCACCATCATTCCCATAGGCATTCCCATAAGAGAGCAGGCAACAACTCAAGTCTATCCCCTGCCAGAAGGTATAAGAGATCTGGGGTGGATGAGATGCGAGGAGAAATGAAGAAAATCAAACCTCCTACATTTGATGGTGAGCACAAGAAGGATGAAGATGCTGAAACATGGTTGCTAGGCATGATGAAGTATTTTCAATTGCATAATTATTCTTCTCATGCTGAAGGTAGAATCACTATTTATTAACTCAAAGGAAAGGCCTCCATGTGGTGGGATCAACTTTTTCAGGTACAACACATTGTAGAGAAAAGTGTTACTTGGAGAGAATTCAAGAAGTATTTTGAGAAGAAGTACTTGACCAAGAGATACTATGACAAGAAAATGAAAGAGTTCTTTGAACTCAAGCTTGGAAGTAYGACCATAGATGAATATGAGAGAAGTTTTATGRAACTRTTGAAGTATGTCTCTTTCATTAAGGATGAGAYAGTCAAGATTCAATGGTACTTAAGTGGATTTCCAAYGTTCATCARTGACAAAATACAATATGATAATCCCAAGACATTAGAAGAGACCATAAGAAGAGCTAAATGCTTTTATGACTAGYTGAAAGAAAGACCAACTTTMCAAAAGGCTTGGGAAGACAATAAGAAATTCAAGATGGATCAGAGGAAGAAGGGAGCTAAGCCACCATTCTTCAAAAATAATCCACAATGGCAGMAAACGCATAAGRAAACTAGAGTGATTGACACAGGGAKTCAAGGGCCAAGACAACCACCTATGCRATGTTGGGGTTGTAAAGGAGACCATAGGTTCAAAKATTGTCCTCATAGAGGTGAAAAAGGTAAKGTTGTTCACAATGTACARYGAGCTGAGAYAGTAGAGAACATGGGYAGAAATGTGCCAAGGATTTATGCAACCCTRGACAAYAAGCAAGMAGAGTATCAATCCCACATGATTGAAGTGGAAGGTATGATCAACAACCAAACCCTTGCTATTTTAATTGATTCAGGAGCTAGCCATAGTTATATAGACCCTAAGATGGTGGAAAGTTTGCAATTGCCAAGAAGMAAGCATGGGAAATCTTGGTTGGTGCAACTGGCTACAGGAGCCAAAAGAAACGTTAATGAGATGGTTAAGYCCTGCCTCATAGACATGAATGGACTAAATACCAGGGCAWATCTRAACATATTACCCTTAGGTTTCTATGAATTTTTAATTGGGATGGATTGGTTGGACCCACATCATGCTCTATTGGATTTTYATAACAAATAATTCACTTGATTGGATGAAKAAGGGAACCAAAGGAAAGTGCARGGAATTCCTAAGGCAATAACCGTTAGAGAAATTTCAGCATTACRACTGAAGAAATGTTATAGAAGAGGATGTCAAATATTTGCAGCTCATATGGAGGAKACACCTAAAGACAAGGTGCCAAATTTRGAGGATTATCTAGTCCTGAAAGAGTTTGAAGATGTATTCAAGGAAGTACCAGGACYACCCCCAAGGAGAGACATTGATTTCTCTATAGATTTGATGCCTAGAGCARCACCAATATCAAAGACTCCTTAMAAAATGAGTACACCAGAATTRAAKGAGTTGMAAATGCAGTTTGAAGAAMTTCTGAAGAAGGGGTATATACGCCCAAGTATATCACCTTGGGGTGCCCYAGTCTTGTTTGTGAAAAAKAAAGATGGAACGTTAAGATTGTGCATTGACTTCAAACAATTGAATAAAGTGATTGTTAAGAACAAATATCCTCTACCAAGGATTGATGATCTCTTTGATCAATTGAAGGATGCAAGGATATTTTCAAAGATAGATCTCAGATCAAGATACCATCAGGTAAGAATTAAAGAAGAAGATATTAGCAAGACCGCCTTCAGGACAAGGTATGGTCATTGTGAGTTAACAATGGTACCATTTGGATTGTCAAATGCACCAGCTATTTTCATGTTCTTAATGAATGGTGTTTTCCGAGAGTATTTGGACAAGTTTGTCATTGTCTTTTTGGATGACATTCTTATATATTCCAAGTCAGAGGAAGAACATGAACATCATTTGAGGATGATGTTGCAAGTATTAAGGGAACATCAGTTGTATGCCAAATTGAGCAAGTGCTCATTTTTTCAGAAACTAATTCATTATTTGGGGCATATCATCTCAAAATATGGGATAGTAGTGGACCCTGAGAAGGTAGAAGCCATTAGAGAATGGTCAACACCAAAGAATGTGACAGAGGTCAGATCTTTCATGGGCCTTGCAGGTTACTATAGGAGATTCATTAGAGGATTATCAAAGATAGCACACCCAATCACTTCTTTGCAAAGAAAGGGTATGAAGTTTAAGTGGACGTTGGACTGTGAAAGGAGTTTTCAACATTTGAAACAATTATTGACAAGTGCTCCAATACTAAGGATTGCAGACCCAAATGAAGATTTCATTGTATGCATAGATGCATGTAATGAAGGACTGGGTGGAGTCCTTAGTCAAAATGGATTTGTGATATGTTATGAATCAAGGAAGTTGAAAGAGCATGAAAGAAACTATGCCACTCATGATTTGGAGTTGGAAGCCATAGTGCATGCCCTGAGGAAATGGAGACACTACCTCATGGGGAAAAGGTTTGAGTTAATAACATACCACAATGGTTTGAAATATTTATTTGATCAGCCAAATCTAAATGCTAGACAA
This sequence comes from Picea engelmannii, assembly GCA_009831015.1. NCBI lineage: Eukaryota > Viridiplantae > Streptophyta > Pinopsida > Pinales > Pinaceae > Picea > Picea engelmannii. The sequence goes on along the minus strand of ML835340.1, from coordinate 27,942 downwards.
AGAAGATGGTTAGAATTTCTAAGCGAATATAACTTTGATATAAAGCATATCAAAGGGAAAGAAAATAAAGTGGTTGATGCACTCAGAAGGAGGGTGCATGAGCTTCATGCTACAACCATCAACATGTATCAGACTGATGTTAAAAGAAAAATTATGGAGGTTGCAAATACAAATCTGTAGTACAGAGAATTGGTAGCAATGATACAACAAGGTAAGACACCACGACAGATGGATATTTATAAGTCGGGAGTAGATGGAATACTGCTGCACAAGAACATAATTTTTATACCAAATGTCCAGGACTTGAAATGTATAATTTTGCATGAGATGCATAATTCTCCTTATGCAGGGCACCCTGGATATCAGAAAACTGTAACAGCAGTCAAGAGCCAATACTTTTGGCAAGGTATGAAGAGAGAAATTGTAGAATACATCGCTAGGTGTATGGAGTGCCAGAAATTTAAAACAGAGCATAGGCACCCAACAGATTGCTGCAACCTTTTCCCATTCCTGAATGGAAGTGGGAAGTGGTGACAATGGATTTTATTACGGGATTGCCCAGAACAGGCAAGCTACATTATTCGATTATGGTAGTGGTGGACAAGCTCACAAAAGATGCCCATTTTATTCCACTAAAAACTACTCACAAAGTAGTAGATGTTGCTGATATTTTCATGAAGGAAGTGGCACGATTGCACAGAATTCCTAAAATGATTGTGTCTGATAGAGACCCGAAATTCACCTCGAATTTCTGGAAAGGATTGTTCAAAGGATTCAGAACGAATCTAAACTTTAGTACAACTTATCATCCCGAGTCTAATGGACAGACAAAAAGAGTGAATAGGGTGATAGAAGATATGTTGAGAATGTATGTGATGGACAAACCATTGAAATGGGAAGACTACCTACACTTGGTAGAATTCACTTACAATAATGGGTATCATGCATCATTGAAAATGAGTCCATTTGAAGAACTTTATGGTAGAAGGTGCAATACTCTAGTAAGCTGGGATAATCCAACTGACAAAACAATAGCCAGGCTAGAATTGCTCAAGGAGATGGAGGACCAAATGTTAAAAATTAAGCAGAATTTAAAAGCTGCCCAAGACAGACATAAAAGTTATGCTGATAAAATCAGAATCCATAGAGAATTCAAAGTGGGTGATCATGTTTTCCTGAAAGTGAAAGCTATTAGGAGCTCCCTGAAGATGGGAAGTTGCGCCAAGTTAGCAACCAGATTTAGTGGACCATTTGAAATTATAGAGAGGATTGGTCTAGTTGCTTATATGATTGCATTGCCTACATCTATGTATGTTCATAATGTCTTCCATGTATCATTGCTAAAGAAATATATACCCGATGCTAATCATGCTTTCCAAGTGCATCCGGTGCACATCTTGGATCAAAAAATCAAACAACTCTGGAATCGAGCCATAGGGCTTGCAAAGGTCCAATGGACTTGGTACGGACCTGAAGACACTACTTGGGAGCATGATGATGCAATGCGGGTAGAGTACCCGCATCGTTTTGAAGAATTTTGAGAATTTTGTTGTATATGGGTAAATGATGCACTGAGGACAATGCATAAATAAGGGGAGGGGATTGTAATATCCCTCGACTGAACCCAAATGTAAATATAATCCAAGTATATTTAAGCTAGTGAGATGTTTAGAAATCATTTTTGTAATACAACTTTCATGGCATGGTGCGAGCATATACTACACAGTAAAGGGATGTAATGTGCACATTTTTGAATACCGCGCCCAGTAACTAAGGTGCGCGCAACCTTAGAGATAGAGGATACAACATGCAATAACTAAGTGCACGCAATATTAAGGTCAATGAACCTTTGTGTATATAATATTCATTATAGGCTTGTGAGCCAGTATTATAAGCCGTAATGCTTATGTCTTGGAATTAGGCCAGCGTGCCTAGATGTTAAAGGCTAGAGCGCCTACTTTGTACATGACTCATGATTAATATAAAATACATCACTGCGCATAGACCGACCATGATAAAAGAGATGGGGGACTGAACTTCACTAGCTAGGGAAAGGGAGGGCCAAAAGACAAGGGAATATTATATTAATATTTCCAAAAACATAAAGTATGGATAATTTTATCCTAATTCTAAAGTTGGGGACAAGTGGACAAAATTAACTTCCGATATGACAAGTGTCAAGTTGGGGACATGCATTCATATCATGGGG
>ML835340.1:0-11925 GCA_009831015.1 Picea engelmannii | reverse complement strand
TATTATTGTGGAAGATTTATTGTAGGTACTCATTGATACATATGAAGTTACGCAAGTCTAAGGTAGCATGAAGGGTTGACAACAAAAGTTTCAGAATTGTAGAAAATACTGAAAAAGCCCTAGTTTTTAAGGTGTACGTGGGATATAGTGGAACAAAGAGCATACATATGCAGGATGAAGTAGAACAGAGCACGCACATACACATTTTGAAGAAGGAAAATCACGTACAGTTGGGAAAATCCATGAAAACTTGAGAAGATGAAGATGTCAGGTCTCTAGAGTCTGAAATCAAGATCTCAGGAAGGTCTACAATGATCAGGTACAATAGATCTATTTACAATTTCAAAATGTATTTATTATTTCTACGTGTAGTTGGATATTGTTGTCTAGATGAGATATGGTCATGGGGTTTGGGGATTTTCCCTTGAGAGGTTATTGGTTGCATGACACTTACTGTATAAGTCAGATCTACAAAAAATACAGTACTGGTATAATTAATATCTTTTCATTGGCACATCTTGTTGGTGTTGAGGCATATATTGTATTTCTTGGCATATGGTTAAGGTATTTTTTGGTTCATGGTTGAGATATTGTATTTGTGAAGTGATTGATGTATTGAGAGATTGTATATCAGTAAGGGTTTTATTTCAATTCCATGTGGGAGTTATTATACTTGTTCATGATTATACATACTTGTATGGCACATGGCTAGAGATACATAGATGCACTTGGTTAAGGGATATGTATGAGGATGTATGCATACTGCATGAGTACAGTATGGATATAGTGACATGTTGCAGGTTGATGTTACAGAGGCAGCAAAGGGTCATAGTTTTTTAGGAAAGAGAAAACCCTAGTTTTCAGAAGATGTACACAGGTTGAAATATAGACATGCCATGCACATACATAAGATGCACTATAGAAAGGTCACGTACATACGCTAGCTGTCGCACAGACAAGTCACGTACCTGTTGGGTTTTTTTTGGTACAGGAAGGTTACATGTACAGGTTGATCACATGTATTCAGTACATGTTGGTTATAGGTTTTTGACACATATTGGTACATGTTTACAATGGTATATCTCACTATGAAAATGTGGTAGTCATTTCATCATTTAACTTATATTTCAGGGAAGAAGGACGGGGAAAGGACATGCATTTTTAGCCACCTTACAATTATAGTCATAGAACATAGGGGGTTGGAGACTCCTTTTGGTTGTATCTAGAGAATTGGGGAGTTGGAGCTTCCCTTAGGTTTTATCTTGAAAATATAGGGGGTTAGAGCCTCCTTCCAGTTGCAGTTGGAGAAAAAAGGAAGTTGGTGCTTCCAATGAATGTAATTCTTAAAGACATATAGGAAAAAACATTATTTGGTTTTCTCCTGCATTGGGTTTCCACGTAAAAATACTGGTGTACTATGCATGTGTGTGATTGTTCATTGTTTATGGTTTATTTATTCTACAATTATTGGATGATAATGTTAAATTGATCATAAAGACAAATAACATTTACATACTATGGTAAAAAGGATTAAAAATATCAAGTATTGATTCAGCCCCCCCTCTGAGTAATCCAACAATTGGTATCAGAGCGGGTTCCTTCAGAAATCAGTTTAACCATTGAAAGGTAGATCATGGAGTGCAACAATATGTATAAAAATGGAATTCCACAATTTGATGGACAAAACTATGCATTCTGGAGAAGAAGGATGAAAACATATGTACAAGCACAAGGATTTGAGGTTTGACAATCAGTTGTATACTGATATAAAGAACTAGCAGTTCCTCCAACAAATGACAATGGAAGGAAGCTCAGTCTAAATAATTCAAAAGCCAGAAATGTGCTTTGCATGGTCTTTGTGATTTGGTATATGTCAAAGTTATGCATTTCAACTCTGCTAAAGAGATTTGGGAAAAACTTCAGAATATTTATGAAGGAGATGCAAAAGTCAAGGAAACAAAGCTTCAAACTTACAGAGGTCAATTTGAATAGATAAAGATGAAGGAAGATGAGAATATTGTAGCTTACTTCTTACGAGTTGATTAAATAGTGAATGCAATCATAGGATTGGGAGAAAACATTGATGAATCTATAATTGTTCAAAAGGTACTAAGATCTCTTCCAATGAGATTTGATCCTAAGATCTCAACACTAGAAGAAATAAAAGAGCTAGACTCAATAAACATGGACGAACTACATGGAATTTTCACAGCCTATGAAATGAGAAATGAATAGGAGAATCCAGGTATAAAAGAAGCAGCATTCAAATCATCCAAGAAGTCAAAGAAAATGAGCAAGCAAAAGGAAAAAGAAGATAACAGCAGCAGTAATATCTCAGAAGATGATGAAGAAGTAGACAACTTTGTTAGAAGACTGAAAAAGGGAAGCAATGCCAGATACAAAGGTAAGCTTCCATTGGTTTGTTTTAATTGTGATGGTATTTGTAATTTTTCTAATAAATGTCGTCAAAAGAAGAAAACAAAAGAAATGAAGAAGATGATTCAATTAGAAAACAAACATATAAAGGAAAAATAACCAAAAAGAAAGTCTTCAAGAAAAGTTTTTGCACCAAAGAAGACGACTCCTTATCAAACGAAGATGAAGTTAGTGAAAGTGAGACAGAAAGAGTTTTATTCGTGGCAATAGAAAACTCTGATAAAGAAGACACAAAAGAAGAATATGAAGAGGCATAATTTGACTACAAATAAGAATTGTTGAGTGCCATACATTATATAAAAAGGGAAAAGAAGAAAAGGAAATCACTACACAGAAAACTAAAAAGAAAAGAAGAAACAAAAAATTCCAACTCTGAAGAATTGGAACAGATGATCTCTAATCTAAAAATTCAAGTTGAAGAAGACAAAAGAATCGAAGAAGCACTTAAAAAACAGTTGGAAGAAAATGACATGATCATTGGAAATTTGGAAGCAGAGGTTGTTACATTGAGAAAATACCTTCAACATAAAAACATGCAAAACAAATCAAAGGTTTTGGATAATATTATCACTAGTCAGAGGCCACATCATGACAAGTCTGTGCTAGGATACACTCAGACATAAAGAGGCTCAATCTCCAAAACTATAGATCAAGAAACGAAACCAAGAAGCTATGTAGAGACAGTTAGAGGATACAATAATTTTTACAGGGAACATCACAAGGACACTCCTCCACCTAGAAGATTCATATTTCAGAATCAACGACATTTAGAAACAAGTAGGCCTCAGGAAGAAGAAGGATTCAAAAGAGTTACTCCCTTCAGAAGATATTCAACTCCGAGGTATCAAACTATATTTTTTGGTTTATGTTATGTATGTAATAATTTTGGTCATAAATTTGTAAATTGCAGAGCTAAAAACAGGAACATAAACAACTTTGAAAGTCATGGAAAAAATGATTATCCAATAAGACCTAGTGAAACATAGAGAAGAAGCTACAACAAGTTTGAATCATTGAGCACTGAAGTGGAATGATACAAGTGCAACAAATTTGGAGACATGTCCAAAGATTGTAGAATGATAGGTCCTCCTAGAGAATCACAATAGAATAACAACAGTCACAGACAAGAACCTCAACAAAGAATATGGATAAGAAAGTAGAATCAATTTAATAATGAAGAATGCACACTCTCTCTACAATCTAAACACAAGAAATGTGGATGGTATGTTGACAATGTTTGCTCAAAGTACATGACAGGTGATAAATACATGTTTCTTACATTGATAAAGGAAAGATATGGATTAGTCTCTTTTGGAAATGATGAATCAACTAGAATCATTGGAAATGGCACAATCAGAATTGGAAATAAGAATACCAAGGCATAAAATGTTCTACTAGTAGAAGATATGAAACATAATCTTCTAAGTGTAAGTCAAATGTGTGACCAAGGCCACAAACTTACGTTCGATTCACAAAAGTGTGAAATAAGAAAAGTTGGTTCAGACAAATTGATTGCAACAACTGCAAAAACTTCAAGCAACATATATGTACTAAGTGAAATTGGAAATGAAAAGTGTTTTCTAGGAAATGAAGATGAAGTTTGGCTATGGAAAAAAATAATGGGTCACATAAGCTTCGATAACTTCGTCAAATTCAACAAAAAGGAAGTAGTCATAGAAATTCCCCAAATCACGAAGCCAACCAACACATTATGCAAGCATTGTCAACAAGGAAAGCAAACAAAGACCAGGTTCAAATCAAAGGAATACTCCACAATGAGACCATTGGAAGTTGTGCATAATGATCTACTTGGACCAACTAGAACCAAGGGTTTAAAAGGTGAGAAATAATTTATGTTATTGGTTGATGATTATACAAGGATGACTGCAATTTGTTTTCTCAGGAAGAAATCAAAATCATTTGAAAACTTCAAGGTATACAAGGAAATGGTTGAAAATGAAATGGATTCAAAAATCAAATGTTTGAGATCGAACAATGAAGAAGAGTTTACCTCAAAGGAATTTATGGATTTATGTAGTAAGCATGGAATAAAAAGACAATTCTCCATTGCGAAGACACCTCAACAAAATGGAGTTGTCGAAATAAAGAACAAGACAATACATAAAATGGATCGAACAATGTTAATGAATTCTAATTTGACAAATATTTTTTTGACACATGCAATGCATACAAAAATTCACATTCAAAACAAAGTAATGCTCAGAAACAACATTGACAAAAATCCCTATGAGCTATGTAAAGGAAGACCAACAAATGTGAAGCACACAATTTTTTTGGAAGCAAATGCTATGTCAAAAGAGAAGATGGAAGAATGGAAAAGTTTGATTCTCTCATGGACAAAGGAATACTCATTGGTTACTCAAGTACAAGGAAAGCATACCAGTGTTATGATATAAGGCTCAACAAAGTTGTGGAAAAAATCAATGTAACGGTTGATGAAATAGGTGGACAAAAATTAAAGGAAGAAGAAAATGAATCAGTGGAGCAAGTTTACAAAGAAGAAGCAAAGGATGAAGAAGAAACATAAGGGGAATATGAAAAAGAACAGATAGAAGTAGAAGAACAAGTACAAAAAGTACCTCCAAATACACCTAGCAAAAGAATACAAAAGAATCATCCTTCAGATCAGATTATCGGGAACAAAGACGCAAGAATTGAAACTAGAAGAAGAATTCATTCACTAGAACAACTGCACCTAACACTCTTATCTTTGATTGAACTAAACAGTTTTGAAGAAGCCAATAATGATAAATTCTGGAAATATACCATGAATGAAGAGTTTAATCAAATAGAGAAGAATGACACTTGGGAATTGGTTCCAAGACCTATGTACAAGAATGTGATCGACACAAAGTGGGTCTTCAGAAATAAATTGAATGAATATGGAAAGGTAACTAGGAACAAAGCTAGATTGGCATGTAAAGGATACACATAGGTTGAAGGTATCAAATTTGAAGAGATGTTTTCTCCAGTTGCCAGAGTGGAAGAAATTAGATTGATCCTAGATTATGCATGCTCCAAGAATATTAAAGTGTATCATATGGACATGAAATCAACCTTTATGAATGGGGAACTAGAAGAATAAGTCTTCATTGAGAAACCATAAGGATTTCAATTGTCAGACAATGAAGATTGGTTTTGCAGGTTGAACAAGGCTTTGTATGGTCTAAAACAGGCTCCCAGAGCATGGTATTCTAGATTGGACATATATCTACAACAAGCAATATTTATAAAAGGAAATGCAGACAACAACCTCTACATCAAGGTAACTCAAGATAATTTTTTATTAATTGAATTTTATGATGATGATATTATTTTTGGAAGTGATGATGACAGGTTAAAATAGAAATTTGCAAAGGATATGCATAATGAATTTGAAATGTCATTACTTGGAGAACTATCCTTCGTTATAGGTCTTCATATATGTCAAAGAAACCAAGGATTTTTTTTTTCTCAAACTAAGTATATCAGAGAAATGCTAAAGAGGTTTTGAATGGAAGATTGCAAACCAGTTAATACTCCTATGAAAACCAGTTGTAAGTTGAGTAAAGATGATGATTTAAAGTCTACAGATCAGAGGTAGAATAGGTCAATGATTGGCAACTTACTTTATGTGACAACATCCATACCAGATGTAATATAGGCAGTTGGATAGGTGGCGCAATTTCAAGAAGAACCAAAGGAATCACATGTTCTAGCAGTGAAGACGATTTTTAGATATCTCAAGGGTATAGAAGATTTTGGATTATGGTATCCAAAAGAAAAGGATCTATCACTTATTTCCTACACAAATGCATATTGGGTAGGTTGCATTGATGACCGACGAAGCACCAGTGGAGCAACGTTCTACTTGGGTGAGTGTTTGGTATCTTGTCGAAGAAAGAAACAATGATCATTATCATTGTCTACAATCGAAGTAGAGTATATTGCAGCAACAACATGATGTACACAGGTTCTATAGATGATGACAGATATACGAGTTGAGTATGCCAAGCCCATTCCAATATATTGTGATAATACAAGTGCCATCAATATCTTAAAGAATCCAGTGATTCACTCCAAGATGAAGCACATTCCAATCAAGTATCACTTTCTATAGGAACATGTTGTAGAGAAGAATATTAGAGTTGAATATGTGGGAACACAAGAATAGGTTGTAGATATCTTTACAAAACCGCTTCCAAGGGAAGCCTTTGAGTATCTTCACTAGAGACTCGGAGTAATTTCTACTCCAAAATGAATTATTTTGAATTATTATCTTATATGTCTTAGATTTACATGAGTAAGCACCATAAAGAAGACAATTCAGGTTGGGGGAGAAGTTTCAGGAAGAGGTCATTCAGGTGGAGCAACCCCGAGGACAATTCATTTAGAGGGAACAACCTCGAATGGGAAGTTAACTTTCCCATTGATGTCAAAGGGGGAGAGATTCATTAGATGCATGATAGAGAGTTAGATGCTTGGAGAGAGAGAACATATGCATGGTCATAGGGGAAGCGATGGTCAAAGGGGGAGCATGAGAGATATGACTTCAATGTTGCATCAAAGTGTTTCCATTAATGCCAAAGGGGGAGATTGTTGTTTAATTGGGTTGGTTGTCATTGATGCCAACCCTTGAAGCAAGTCTAGTAGAAAATTTTGGTAGCCCCAACAATATGGTTAAGGGACTTCAATTTGACTGATGTATAATGGTATGAAGATTAATATTTTTGCAGGGAAGACTATTGTAGATGGATAATACATGTCATTCCATTTCCGGTGATATGTGGAATGTCACATAAATCCTCACTATTAGAGAGTTATGGCCTTGTGAAGTTGGAGAACCCTCATGAGTTATCTAGAAGGTCAAAGAAGTCAAATTATTCTAGAATCTCCTAGAAGAAGTTGACTAGTCAAGTGGGTGAAACTAGGAGTTAATCATGGGTTAAGTTGTTGCAATAAGAAAATAATTAAAAATAATTTAGTTGCAACTAGAAGTGGATAATTTACTATTTGTAGCAAAGTGGGTTAGAAGTGGACAAGTGGTTAGAAGTGGGTTAKCCCTAAAAGAAGGAAATTGGGTTAAGTTTGTTAGAAGGTAACCCCTTGAGGAWGCTACATGGAAGTATAAATAAGAGAGCAAGGCTCYCCTATTATMACCTATTGAGCACATTGAATATCTATTATTGTGTRAGGTTTATTTCATGTACTCATTKATACATCTGAAGTTACACAAGTGTAAGGTAGCACGAATGGTTGACGGTGAAAGTTTCARAATTGTAGAAAATACTGAAAAAAAACCCTAGTTTTTGAGGTATATGGGGGCTATAGTGGAATAGACTGAGTACATACATAGGGTAAAAGAGAACATAGAAYGTACATACACATGATGAAGAATGAATAGTCACGTACAGTTGGGAAAAACCATGAAAACTTGAGAAGATGAAGATGTCAGGTCTCTAGAGTCTACAAGAAAGATTCGAGGAAGGCCTACAATGATCAGGTACAACAGATCTATCTACAAGTTCAAAAGGTATGTATTATTTCTATGTGTAGTTGGATATTGTTGTCTACATGAGATATGGTCATGGGATTTGAGGATTCCCCTAGAGAGGTTATTGGATGCATGAAAGTTAYTGTATAAGKCATATCTAYAGWAAMAAATGYTGGTATAATAAATATCTATTCATTGGCACATATTGTTGGTGTTGAGGCATATCTTGTATTTCTTGGTATATGGTTGAGGGATTTTGTGGTTCATGGTTGAGAGATTGTATTTGTGAAGTGGTTGTGAAGTGGTTTATGTATTGRGAGGTTGTATATCAGTAAGGGTTTGATTTCAAGTCCATGTGAGGGTTATTATACTTGTTCATGATTATACATACTTATATGACACATGACTAGAGAGACATAGATGCACTTGGTTAAGGGATATGTATGAGGATGTATTCATAGTGCATGATTACCATCTAGATATAGTGTCAGGTTGCAAGTTGATTTGACAGAGGTGGAAAAGGGTCATAGTTTTTCAGGAAAGAGAAAAACCTAGTTTTTCAGAAGACGTACACAGGTTGCAGTATAGACAGGATGCGTAGATACACAGGCTTCACTACAGACAGGTCACGTACATACAACAACTTTGGCACAGACAGGTCACGTACCTGCTGGGTTTTTGTTGGTATAGGAATTTTACATGTACATGTTGATCACAGGTCTTTGGTACATGTTGGTTACAAGTTGTTGATAGAGATTGGTACAATTTTACAGTGGTATATCTCACAGTGACAGTGTGGCATTGGTTTTATCATTTCAATTATATTTTAGGGCGGCAAGACAGGGAAAGGACATGTGGTTTTAGCCACCTTTTGGTTATGGCTGGAGAACATAGGTGGTTGGAGTGTCCTTCTAGTTGTAGTCAGAGAATTGACGAGTTGTAACTTCCCTCAGGTTGTAGCATGAAAATATAAGGGGTCAGAGTCTCCTTAGAGTTGTAGTTGGAGAACAAAGGAAGTTGGTGCTTCCAATGAATGTAATTATTAAATAGATATAAGAAAAAAAAAATTGTGGTTTTCTCTCGCATTGGGTTTCCACGCAAAAATACTGGTGTATTATGCATGTGTGTGATTGCTCATTGTTTATGGTTTATTTAATCTACACTTATTGGATGATAATGTTACATTGATCATAAAGATAAATAACATTTACATACTATGGTAAAAAGGATTAAAAATATCTATTACTGATTCACCCCCCCTCTTAGTAATCCAACAAATTTTCTTTCCTCGAATATTTATATCTTCTTTATGGATTTATTTATATGGAAACCACCTACACATGATAAAACAAATCAAATCATAGGTTTCAACAACAACTTCATATATACATTGAAATTAAAACAGATGTCGACAAGTTGAGCAACAATGATTTTTCATATGAATCATTAATATTTACCTCATGTAGAGATAGAGGTAGAAAACACTGTAACAACAAAGAGATCATTAAGTTTTAAGAAAATAAAACCATATTATAATACCAAAAAGTCATATATTTACCAATATAAAAATCTATGTCTAAAATAATTACCTTGATGAAGGTATTCCAATCATGATTTTTCACCCCACCAAATTCAACTTTGTTAAGAGATTATTTATGTTTGAAGCAAATATCATGTGAAATTTAATTTTCCGAATGAACTCTTTTATAATATTTCTTTCCTTCTCTATAAATAACCAAGGAAGACTATTTTAGTGTACTGCATTTCTATTTGAATAAATCACATTTTGCAGTGCATGATTGGCTTCTTGAATGTTAATACAAATTTTGACATTTTTTTCTGTCACTCCTTCCATCTACAATTCTCCACAACATTTATGTTACATTCTTCCCGATATGTATTGTATCATACAAATGAGCTATTTGTATGTGCTCATAGTAGGGAAACCTATTGAATTGTACAAGGTAACTTTTCATTCATCATGGAATCCCATTAATGCCTTGACGACATTTATGAAAAATAATTAATGAGATTAGAAAAATAATTGTTAGATACAATAAACATAATTAAATACAAATTAAAATTGTAAAATATTAATATATATGAAGACACATAGACTAAATGATTACCTTGATGATTTCTATTATATTCCAACTTCCATAGGTGAGGTGTCATTCTTCATGGTTTTATTCCAGTCTCTTCTTTCAAATTGAAAAGATGTTTTTCTGTAGTTCGATACCTATGGTTCTTAGGGAGGAAGTTCCTATACTCATTAAATACCTCCTTTCCCATACTTCTTTAACAACGTGATTTCATCCTAGGACCACAAACTGGACATGCAAATTTACCCTTTGTTTGAAGACCTGCATGATTATATGGATTAATGTCAGTATTATTTATATAACGAGGAAATGATATTTAATAAGCATTCATAATATTTTCATAAAATTATATACTATTAAAGTGCATTGGTATGTTACATACCGCAAAAATGTGTTAGCCCTGGGGCATCATGAATTGTTCATGTAAGTATTCCATTGAATTGAAATTGTTTTTTTCCCTATTGGTCTAGATATGTCTTACATAGTGATGTCAACCCATAACTTTAGTAGCTCGTCGACAAGAGGCTCAATATATAAATTTATATATTTCAATTGGTACTTACCTAATTGGGTGAAAGTAAACATAATTACTACCTTGTATATATAAGTAATTATGCAATGAATAAGAAAAATGAAATACAACGTTCAAACCAGTTTTGTAAAAAAATACGTAGAACAATCATTGCCAACATTGTGTGCTACCTCTTTATTGACATCCAAGGAGGAAGGTTATTATTTATAAAAAAAAATAGGCCACACTGAGAAAATAGACATGAGCTCACCAAATGGATTGACACCGTTAGCTGCCAATAAAATCCTAACAATAGTAATTTTACTACTTGGCAGATATTTATTCGGCGACAAACACCTAGGAGGATTTATCTTTACAATTACAAACAATCAATAACAATCAAGAGGAGGGTAGGGTATGTATACCTACATAGACTTTACCAGTCAAATCGTTGGGTGGAGGGGTTCCCTTGTCCCAAAAACAAGGGGGTATCATACACCAATTTGGTGTCTGGATTGGTCGTGACCTTAAAAATTATTATTATTGTTATTGTTATTATAAAAAAAATTAAAACAAAATAAACTTTTATAAATAGAATCAATACAAAGACATATATAATGAATAACTTACTGTGGGACAACATGTATGCCACCCTTCACAATGCCCATACGTAAAACAATGCATTTCAGTTGTTTTCCTTACAATTACTCTTCTTTTCAAGACCTTGCATTGATTGTAAGGGCAATAAAATTTCCCATCAGTACCGACCAGTGCCTCCTATGCAACCCTTAACCTAGCAAGCATCCTTTGAATCTCTTCAGGTGTTGGCATTGGGATTTCCTATGTTTAACAAAAAATCCACTAAAGCAATATAAGTATATTAATATACAAATGATGTATTCTTACGGTAAAAATATCATCGAATTATATTGACCCCATATGTAATAGAAAGTTAATCCATTTTCATCATAGATTTATTAAATGTTTATAACAATAATCAACAATTAATAAACAAATAAAAACCATACATTTTTACCACATAAGTTCCAAAGCTTGACTATAAGCAAGTAATAAAATCAAAAAATAAAAGAGAACGACACCAAGAAAAATTGTATAGTAATTAAATGGAATTGAGTAGTCCTAGGGAAAACCTTGTGTCCCCAAATGAAAGAGGGTCTAAGGGTTAGGGATCCAATTGTTGATACTGAGAGGGGGGTCAATCAATATCAAGTACAATTTAAAACTTTTTCAACTTATACTTAAACCATTCAACTATATCCAATGAGCAATGAACAATAGTATAAGAGTTACACCAATACACCACAATACACCATGCACAATATATGAGAAATAATCAATAGTTATTGTTCAAGGGAAGTAAT
>ML835339.1:21949-33474 GCA_009831015.1 Picea engelmannii | reverse complement strand
GATTTCACCCTATCCAAGGAACCGAGGCACATCATTGATGCTGTGAAAATTTTGAGTTCATCTTTGACGCATACTTGTCGGTGATATCCAAGGAACCGAGGCTTATAATTGATGTTGTGAAACTCAATATTATCACACGATGCATAGAATTTAGGGTTCCAATTCTCATATGAAATTATTTTTAAAAGAAATCATGTAAGTTCAGAGGTGTTAAACGAAGAGTGACCACGAAACTGCACCACGAGTTACAGTGCTAGACTGGTTTCCGAATAGGGCTTTCGTTACGAACTGGTCTATCAAACTGGTCTATCAAATAATAATGCGGAAATAATATTGGTGCAAACATGGTGACAAAAAATATATATGCATTCAGAAATATATATAAAGAAAGTTCTCCACGTAGGCTCTGATACCAATGTTAGAAGTTTACAGGACATAGAACTTTCAGTTTTAAACCTGGTCTATATTGCAGCGGAATTTAATTGCATTTATACCTGGATCCATTTGCTAATCGAATCCTCTGTTCCTCTTGCTACGAGCCCACTTGTTCAGAACGGAAATCGAGTTTGCACAAAACCCTCTGTTGAAACCCTCTGCACAGACTGGAAATCGATTTCTCTCTCTTACCCTGCTACCATACGCACCTTCAGATCGATTTTGATGGGTATTCTTGAAGGTTCTTTTATAGGCAGAGAGAGGACCGGTTTCCCCAAGACGGTTATTCTCCACCTGTCCATCAGAGTAGGAGATTCGACCATTCCGTTACCAAGAGTTCCGGAAAACTGTGACGGCAGTTTTCGTAACTGTTTCTTTATATGTGTCATTTAAACGCTAAATTTACGAAATTAGTCTTACACCCACCACACCAAGTCCCTACCAAAGACTAAAGGTTATCTTGGCGGTGGGTTGCATGATTCAAGTGTAGGGAATTTGGGCAAAATGACAATGAGATTCTTGCCAGGGACTTTGGCGTCATCTGAGCCTGTAGTAGGAAAGAAGGTGACTTTTTTTGATAATTCATACGTACTCAGTATAACCATGGCTGCCGGTATTGGTGGATTGTTGTTCGGTTACAACACTGGTATGCAGTCTTTCTGACGATTCTTAACTTTCTCTGTATTTAGTGAATTCTTTGCTTCCTCTATTTTGGGTTTTTTACGGACATATAACCGACTTTGATAGCTTTTGGAGACTCACCTTGTGTTTGGGAATCCTCTGTGGATTTTATCTCAAGTAAAGGGAGCCAATCTAGATATTATCTTATCTTAAGTAAGCTATCAGTGAGAAGTGACTCTTAGATGATATTATATCGATTCATGCTTATTAAAATTTGTCAATGGAGAAGATGATATGAAACCCACAAATAATGTATGACATAGGAATTTTACTTTCCTTCATTTTTATGGTAGTGACAAACATTTGATTTGGGGGCTCACCTCTCACTCCTTGCCAGACAAGAGTGGATCATATATCGTATATCTCGGGTGATACCATAGGAGGGTGTATAGCAAATTTAATCAAACTTTTTGGGTCTGAACATAATTTTTTAACATATTGGTAGCTAATTTAATTGAACTTGATTTGTATATCACTGCAAAAATTGTTTTAGCAATATAAGACTTAAACCAAAACTAGGTAATCAATTGATATATGAAGAAAATATATTTTAATAAAATTATAAAGGAAATTATTTATTTTTATTGAATTAAAAAATATTATGGAATAGTCTAATTTTATTGAAATAGAGAATATTATGGAATGTCTTAGTCTAACTATTCTATATTTTGGTCCTTTTCCAGGGATATGTTTTGTTAGAAATTACACAAGAAATTGTTAGATTTACATATTTGAGTGGTTAATTATGTATACTCCTAGCGAAATATTTAAATTTCAAGGTTATTTTTTTCCAATTATTTTTTTAAGTAATTTAAATTCAATTTGAAAAGTTTTCCCCTCTAAACTTAACTAAGATTTAAATAAAATTAATATAGTAAAGTAATTAAAAATAATGCATTTCAGTATTTTTCTAATAAGATAATTAGGAACTAATTTTGATTAACATAGACCAGGTAAATACATTAAAGTTTTTTTATAATGGTGAATTAACTTTTTTTTTATATAAATAAACTCTACATTTAAAAAAAAAAAATCAATCATTGCTTCTAGAAGCCCTTTATAGCCTATATAGCCTATAGGAGAGATGTCGAGACTTAAAGTATTAAATGTTATGTTATACTTATAATTATAATAATAAAATAGGCTCAACTATTAATAAGAATAAGAATACTATTTATAAAAATAAAATTTACTAATAATAACTTTAATTTGGTATATAATTACTTTTTTAATATATTTAAAATAAATTAAATATTTTAATATATACTAATATATTTTATAATATTAATATATTAAAAAATATATATTGATTTGAATTTGTTTATGATTTGCCCTATCTTCAATTAATAGATGACTAAAACAGTGTAGTGGCTAAGTAGGTAGTAATATATGGACGGTGTAATATATTAAAAATTGAATTCATATTTAAAAAAAATATATTCATATTAATATATTAAAAAAAAATAATAACAATACATTAATTATTTCACAAATAAATAGAGATATATAATTATAACTAAGTCTATATTATTATATTAATTAGTAATATATTAAGTTGACGTGTGATGAAATGTATTGTTAACTATTAATTTTTATTTTTATTTTTATTCTTATTCTTTTTTTTTTAAGTAAAAAAGGCAGAACATGTTATATTAACTTTTCAAAAAAACATATACATCTGAACTGCCAACTGTCCCGCTGGGTTAACGGAAACCGAGACAGCCGACCTTCGAGACAGTCTGTGGAAAAAATTAGGCTACCATCTGTCTCGCCCGAAGGAAACCGAGACATTTGGCGCCCATTGGTCTGAGAAAATCTCCTTAGTTTCTAAATTACAACATAATGAAACTTAAACAGAACCAGAGCCTTCGCTTTAAGAAAAACAAAGATTCTAATCATAACCATTAACTGTACCCATTACCCGGTGATCGATGCATTGTCCATGTCCTCGCCTCCTTCCTTCTCTCCTGCCCTAGCTAGCAGCACGAAGGCCTAAGCGCACGTCGGGCATCTCTGTCCTGGTGGCTTGTTGGAGTAGGCGTCATAGAGCATATCGATGCGTTGGATATTGAGTATGGCATAGTGGATTTGGTCCTCCACCAAGCTCCTCAAATCGAACATCAGCTCCAAGTGTTCTGGGTGGAAGAATGGTGGCTGGACACGCCATTCTTCTTGCATGACGGATAAGGGACGTGGCATAGGAGTCATGCCACCCTCCCTCTCCCAGATTTCCTTCGGCAGTGTACCTTCTGGTTGTGTTGCCTTCGCCTCTGTTGTCGTGTTTCCTCTCGGCATTCCCATTGCCTCATCCCTAACTTGTGATGAGTGTTGTTCCTGCTGAGCCGTCCGGTCGCCCGCACCCAGGGAGAATTCTTCTGCGCTTGTTGTCTTCTACACGTCCATGTCTTTTGGAAATTCTTCGACAATATAACAAGTAGGGGGTTCCTCCCGTTAGGCGTCCCCTCTGTGGGAGCTGTGTTGTTCCCTGGTGGCCTGCATGGTGGTTTCCCCTGGAAAACAAGTAGGCGGGTTCCAATTGTCTGGAATTGTGAAGAGTAGGTGTTCCAGAGGAGTTTGAATGGATTCCTCCGGAATAACTTCTTCTACATAGGCCATGGGAGGCGTACTAGGCTTCCTGGCCTTGTGGACGGGCTGCGTCCAAGCCATGGACAACGCTCACTCAAAATTTTGTTGTCTTCTATGGCGAGCGTCAAAGGCATACCAGGCAGCATCCCTGCGGGACTTACCTCTTTCCCCTGGCATGTAGATAAGCGAAACAGTGGTCAGGGCGACGATGAGGCGGCAATAACCACACCAAAGCTCAGAAATGCCCGTCTTCTGCAGCTCGAATTCAAAATGAGCCAGTCCCCTTCCAAAATCGTAGATATTCATGAAGAGTGATGCGAATGGATCTGCCATTAAGGCTATCTGCTTAGTGCGTTGTGTGTTCGTCCCCTTCACTCGCGTGGGAGGACTCGACCCATCAGCCCGGCTGCTCCGGCTTGCTCCCATCCTTAATGGTGAGGGGATGGGAGCCTGTGGCCTGTATTTAAGGCCCAACCTGACTCAGTACAACGTGGCTCGGCTACTCTAGGTGGCACCCCATCCGAGGATTTTTATTCTTATTCTTATAAGTGAAGGTATTTATAATAATTATTCTTAATAATAATTTATTAAGAAAACAAAATTAAAAAATAACCTTTAAAGTGGCAAAATGAGAAAGGTTCAAACTTCACAAAGCTAGAGAGGAAACAATTTTGACTTGAATGAATTTTAAAAACATTATTTAAGAATATATATAAAAATAATAGTTAATAAATTATTAATAATATTTTGTTTGTCATTATTCTTTACATTATCAAGTTCAAATCTAGAGGGGGGTAGCGTATGTATACCTCCGTAGACTTTACCAGTAAAATCGTCGGGCGTAGGAGGTCTCATACACCAATTTGGTGTCTGGCTTGGTCGTGACCTTAAAAATAGATTACATTACATTACATTATCGTGCAAGGCCTTGATCACTGCCCAGTATTCTAAGAATCTCATTTAGAGTGTAATTCCATAGATTTTTTTAGTGAAGTTTAATTTTACCTATGGTCTTGTTCAAAATAAATACCCACTTACAAAGATGTATAGAAGTTATGGAATAATTCTTTTGGTTAAATTTATCTATATTCTAGATCATATTAATGTAGGAACATTCAAGTTTTTAGATCATCAAAAAATATATAGATATATACATTTTACTTATAATTTGAAGAAATTGAATGACCAAAAATAAAGAATTGTGTTTTTGTAGTTGTATTGATTTTACAAATATTATCATAAGTTTATTTTAACTTTACATTCTTTAAATATAAGAAAAATTAAATGAAATAATTGGATACGGTGAAACAAATTAAAAACTTAATTTTAGTTGGATGAAGTTAAACACTTTAAATTTTAAAGGAATATTTTTTAGTTAATATAGGTGTAATTAGTAGTTCTCTCAATTGTAATATTATAATAGAGAGACTCTCAAAATGAATGAAGAAGAGAACATTGAAACTTTTAGGTAACACATCCACGATCATGAGCGCGAGCAGGAGCGCGTGCTAGGGTTCGGTGCTGGTGCGGAGCGTAGAGTGCTTCCATGGCGGCGCCAGGGGGAGGGGAGGCCGCCCCCCCTCCTTCGAGATCAGTCGAGGATGCCTTTCAAAGGCTTGCCAATAGTAGAGGGAAGAGGTCCAACTCACCGGTGATCCCGAAATTTATCAAGAAGCTGGAGGAAATACCTGAAATCGCTTTACCCGAAGAGAAACCAATGAAAATTGCCGTGGCGTTGGCCCAAAAGGGTCTAGTGGGACAATTTATGGGTCTTTGGTCGTCCACCAAGACCACAGATGACTGGATTCAATGGAACTGGAGGCCAAATCTGGAACATGGAGTTACCTGTTATCCGGTCGGAAGAGGGTTCTTCGTGTTTGAGTTCATCTCAGAAGAAGACCGAGACTTAATATTCATGAATGGCCCCTACTTCATGGGGACGCAGGGTCTTTATCTGAATAAATGGACACCTGATTTTGACCCCTTGGTGGATACGCCCAAGGAAGTGCCGGTGTGGGTCAGACTACCAAACCTTCCAATGCACTGCTGGGACTTCGAATCACTACAGAGGATAGGGAACGGAGTTGGCAGGTTCATAGACAGAGCTGACAACAAAGGACAGTACACCTGCACCAGAATCTGTGTGGAAGTCGATCTTGAAGCAGGCCTCCCTGAAGCAGTAAATCTTTCTGTTGGAACTTGGACTCATTATCAGAAACTAGATTATGAGCACCTGCCATTCAAGTGTCGGAACTGTCAGGAGAACGGACACTTCCAAAGGCACTACCCCAAAATGCAAACCAATGGGAAAGAAGACGCAGAAGGCTGGCAGAAGGTGAGGAAAGGGAAAAACACATATAATGCCAAAAGCAAGGACAAAATGGCTCAGGAACCACCAAAAGACGACAGTTCGAAGCAAAACCTCCAAGAATCCCTAAAAGAAAAGCAAATCCCCACAAATGAACCAGAAGGGGAGAAAGACCAAACGTCGTTGGTCCCAGCTGAGCCAATATCGCCCTCCACGGTTGCCAGTCCGACAAATGAGAATGTCAGTTTGGACACGAATACAGGAGCTGAAACCCCAGAGGAGGAGGACACAGAAGCAAGCAGCCTGAAAGGAACACCAGAACAGCCAAAGCGAGGAAGGAAGACTGAGAAGAAGAGAAGGGAAGAGAAATCCTATAAGGAAGTGGAATACACAATCCTTGAGATGGTGAACACCAGATCGGGGGCGAAACTAGGGAAGACACCGAAGGGAGGTCTCCCACCACATCCAGGTAAATAATGCAATACGTCTCCTAGAATTGCAGAGGACTGGGAAGCAACCTGAAAGAGGAAGCCACGAGGGACTTAGTAAGGCTTGTGAGACCAGAAGTCCTCCTCATCCAGGAGACGAAAATGGAGGAGGAAGACCTCCTCTGGGCAAGCAGTATGTTCTGGAAGAATGGCCCTGGACGGGTAGTAAGCGCTAGAGGAACCTCGGGGGGATTAGCAACCTTCTGGGACTCAGTGAAGCTCAATCTAGTAGAAGAAGAAGGAACCACCCATTGATCATTTACCAAACTGTATCATAAAGGCTCTAGACACCTGGTAAGTCTTTTTAACTTGTATGTCCCTGTTTCATTTAATGAGAAAAAAAAATGTTGGGACTCATTAAAATCATTTCTCAATCGACATAATTTTGAGAACTTAGTAGTTGCGGGAGATCTAAATGTGACCCTCTCACTGGCCGAGAAGAAATGGGGTTCTATTGTTCGGGACCCAGCTAGAGAATGGGTAGAAGACCTGATGTCGGAATGGGAGTTGGAAGATATCTCACCAACCAACAGGAAATACACTTGGTCCAACAAAAGGATAGGACCAGGTCACATAGCAGCCAGGCTTGACTGCTTCCTCGTCCACTCATCCTTTCTTACAATTGGCCTCATGGCGTCCTCCAAGATTCTTCCGCATTACACCTCGGACCACAAACCTGTCTCCCTCTCCCTCTCTCCTGGTTCAGCGCTAGGCCCTATTCCGTTTAGATTTTGCCCAATTTGGACAGGTCAATATGGCTTTCTCAACCTAGTTCAAAATACCTGGAATGAACCTATCTCCGGATCCCCATTTTTTGTCTAGGAAGAGAAGCTCAGAAGACTCAAAGTTAACCTTAAATTGTGGGCTAAAAAACTAGGCTCTCCCATGGACGAAAGGGAAAGAACTCAGAAGATTTTGGAAAGGCACCAAATGATCATGGAAGAAGCCCAAGTCACCCAGGAGCTTCTTAGCCGGGAATCTGAGATGCAAAAGGACTACCACAAAAGTTGTAGAGAAGAGGAAATATATTGGAGAGTCAAATCAAGGGCGCTATGGCTTCAAGATGGAGACAAGAACACAACTTTCTTCCACAAGCAAGCCCAGGCAAGGAAAAACTACAATTCCATTAGTGAGATTCAATGGCAAGACCAAGTCATTAAGGATTCCCAAGGCATGAAGGAGGCGGCTCATTCCTTCTTCAAGAACCTTTACTCAACACCTGATATGGAGGGTTTGGACTCAAACTCCTATCCGTTATCAAAAATTCCAGCCCTAGTTAACGAAGATGACAATTGGATGTTGAACGGGCCCGTAAGCATTAATGAAATCAGGAAAGTCGTCTTCAATATGGATCCGGACAAAGCGCCTGGGTTGGACGGGTTTACAGCTCGTTTCTACACTTGCTGTTGGGATATAATACAAAAGGATTTGTACAGAATGGTTACGAAGTCCCAGAATAGCAGTAAGTTGGGGGGCAGCACAAATTCTTCTTTCTTTGCCCTCATTCCAAAAGAAAAAG
Source organism: Picea engelmannii (assembly GCA_009831015.1). Classification (NCBI taxonomy): domain Eukaryota; kingdom Viridiplantae; phylum Streptophyta; class Pinopsida; order Pinales; family Pinaceae; genus Picea; species Picea engelmannii. Next base: position 25,457 of record ML835339.1, on the reverse strand, counting down.
GTGCTAAAAACTTCAACAGATTTAGACCTATATCCCTTTGTAACACGGGTTATAAAATCATTACCAAAATAATGGCCAACAGACTCAAAAGAATTTTGCCGAAATTGATTCCGGAAAATCAAGGAGGGTTTGTGAAAGGGAGACAGATTCTAGATAACATTATCCTAGTCCAAGAAGCCATCCATACCAGCTGCAAGAAAAAAGAGAAGGGCATGGTAATCAAGTTGGATTTAGCCAACGCGTTCGACAGGGTCAGACACGACTTTCTGTTTGCAGTCATGAGGAATTTTGGGTTCAATCAGAAGTTCATCAAGTGGGTTAAAGCATGTATTACAACCCCTTGGATCGCCCCTTTGATAAATGGGTGCCCTGCCAAGTTTTTCCAGGCTTCAAGAGGGCTAAGGCAAGGCTGCTCTCTCTCCCCTGTGCTCTACGTCATTCAAGTCTCGGTGCTAAGTTTCCAATTGCAGAGGTGTCTTCAAAGTAGAGTCCTACCTGGCATAAAAGTAGCGCCTGCAGTCAAGGATGTTAGCCATGCTCATTTTGCTGATGACACCCTTTTATTGGGCGATGCCAACCTCAAAACAACAAGGAACTTCAAAATGGAACTTGACCTCTACAAAGCCAGCTCTGGCAGCGAGATAAACTATCATAAAAGCAAAAATTTTGGATGGAACTACAACTCCCGAGAAATGCTGCAAATAGGCCGGATTCTTGAGATGGAAGGTATCACAACCTGGGACAATTTCATCTACCTGGGGATCCCAATTTTCAAAGCCTCCTATAAGGTTGCGCACTGGCTACCACTGGTGGACAAACTCAAAAACAAGATCCATGCGTGGGGAGAAAATTGGCTCAACAAAGCAGGTAAAGTGGTATTGATGAACTCAATCATTACCAACCTCCCAATATATCAGTGTTCGGTGCTCCTCGCTCCCAAGACCATAACAAATAAAATCGATGAACTTCTTCGGAGATTTCTTTGGAAAGGAGGCAGGAATTGTGAAAAGAAGCTCCACTTAGTTAAATGGGTCAAGGTCAAGAAGCCAAAGATGGAAGGGGGTCTTAGCATTAGAGATGTGGTTGCTCACAACCTTTCTATGGGAGGTAAGCTCTTATGGAATATGATTACTGGGAAAAGAACCTGGAGCAAGCAAATTCTCAGGAAAAAATACTTTACAAGGGATAGAGAAAGATGTCTTGAGCGACCTGCAAAAGTGCAGAAAGGATCCCCGATCTTCACCTTATGCCAAAGAGCCCTGCCTTTCTTTAAACCAAATCTCACCTGGATACCGGGGAATGGGACAAAAATTAGGATCTGGGAGGACTCCATTCTTGGAGAACAACCCCCTACATGGTTAAGAGAAACAAGGAACATCAAGGATTAGCTCCTGGCTAATAATTGCAGAATGCTTTGGGACATCTCCCTCTGGAAGAATGATGACAAAGAATCCTGGGAAGGCTGGAATCTCGGGAACTATCCGGACGAGTTCAAAGAGGAAGAAACACTTCTGTTGGATTTCCTTCATGGGAAGTCGCCAATTAGTGCCAGATCCAAAGATAAGCGGGGATGGGGATCTGATTCGGGGTTATACACAGCAGTAGCTGGCTATTCGGCAATTCTTGAAGTGTCATGGGTCCCTCCTAATCCAGGCCCGTGGAAAGCACTTTGGAACTTTCCCTCAATCCCTAAAGTAGACCTTTTTGTTTGGACCCTACTCCACAACAACATCTTAACCTTTGATAATCTAAAGAGGAAAGGATGGGAAGGGCCTTCTCGGTGTCCTCTATGCATTCAGGCAGAAGAAACCACGGTGCACCTTCTCCTCAACTGTGAGTTCTCCAAAGAATCTTGGGGCCACCTTTTAGGTTCGGTCTCTTTAAATCTTCCTGCCTCTGCCTCGGAACTCTTAAGCAGTTGGTTGTCTCTGTCCCCCTTCAATCTGAGTAAGAAAAACCTCCTCAAAACCGTATGGATGTGGATCCCCAAATTCCTGTGTTGGAAGATCTGGTTGGAGAGGAATAATATAATTTTTAAAGAGGAAAGCAGACTGCCATCCCAGGTGGCCATTAAATCCAGAACTATGATTTCAGAAGCCTTAAACGTGAAGATCTCCATTAGGAACTCGATCACTCTCTCGGCTGAAGAAGAAAGTTGGCTCAAGGAGTTTAGCCAAACCCAACCTGACATTAAAGGAACCAAACCCCCGCAAAAAAAGAATTGGGAAATACGGATGGAGGAACAGGACTTCCTGAAATGGAGATCTTCGCTGGATGAGTGGTGTCTCTTTTTCGATGGGGCATCAAAAGGTAACCCCGGTCAAGTAGGAGGAGGGGGCATCATTTTTGAACCCTCTGGCACAATCCACCTGTCTTACGCTTGGGGCTTAGGATTTGCCTCCAACAATCAAGCTGAATTTTTAGCTCTATGGCAAGGCCTCATTCAGGTGTTAAAGATGGGCGTCTAGAAAATTATGATTTTTGGGGATTCAAAACAGGTTGTAGAAGCGTTGAACTCCAAGAAGATCCCTAAGGATATAATTTTGGCCCATTTGTACAAGAAGATCTTCCTCCTACTGCCGCAGCTCAGCGAATATAAAATTTATCATGTGTTGAGAACTCTGAATGGACAGGCAGACAATGAGGCAAATCGTGGTACTCAACTGAGAAAAGCCCATCTGATTGTCAATGGGGGAGCATCTTTCCAAGCAATTCCCTAAGCTAATGGAAGAGCGCGAGCTGTCTCTTCGCGTGGGCAAGGAGTCAGAACCAGACGAACATCGGATCCAGCGCAGCTCTCGGAGGATGGGCGCAATCCTAGACCAGATATTTGGCATCAGATTCAATCCAAGGTGGTTCACGAGATGTGGCAGGTGGATTAGATTAAAAGGGTACCCAGTCGATGCAAGCCCTCAGCTCCTCAGACAGTCGCGCGATTCCGCTGAGCACAAGGAAGAAGCAAAGTTTTCGAAGAAGGAAGGATGGAGTCGTCTTCCAAGCCTCCTCTCTCTCCGTGGGAGCGACTCGAATTGATAAAAGAAGAGCTGGAAAGCATCAGAGCATCCACGAACCAGAGGAAATGGGAAACGTTAAACATTGAAATGCAGGAACTAAGGGAGGATCTATCAGAAGAAATCCAAACAGGGCTCAAGGACGCTGCCATCCTCATGGGCGATCTGGGACAACGCCTCTGCAAATTGGAGAAACAGGTTGAAGAGCTTACCAAGGCACTCAGCAAGATTTTGGAAGCTACAGCAGAGGCAGCCTCCAAAATCGAGTAATGAAGATCATCGGTGATGGGCTTTGGCCATCAGCCCTCAGTGTTCTCAAGAAATCCCGCAGAAGTCTTTGTATTAGATTAATAGTAGATTAAGCTTTCATATGTTTGTGAACCACCGGAATCTAGAATACGGGTTTTTGTTTGTAAGGTTAAGGGATCAAGATGAAAGAAGGAAACCGGGGTAGTAGCCGATTATGCACTGTAAGGGTTGGCAGCCCTCTCTGCCAG
>ML835339.1:3824-21899 GCA_009831015.1 Picea engelmannii | reverse complement strand
ATATATATATATATTAGGTTAAAATTAATTAGGTGATATTAAATAGCTTTGACAATTTCTTACTTTTTTTCCAGTAGAAAATTCCTCAATATATATTATATATATGGTGTTCTCAAAAAGAGTACCAGCATTCAAAAATGCAATGCCAACTAGTGACCTTCACCAATAGGATACCACCACCACATTTGGAATGGGTGTATACAAAGATCCAAAAAGATTGTTCTCAGTGTAAACTATCCAGACTTCCTCCCTATGACAGTCCAAAAATGCAGAATAATTGCATTAGAACTGACAGAATTACAAAATGATATCAGAAACACAAAAAAGGAAATTGAACTAAGCTTCCCCAAGAAAATTCAGATATAAAGTCGGAGAGAAAGTGGGGGTCCCTCCTGGCCATCCTGCCATTTGGAGAAATGAATCCTTCCTTTCGGGACTAGAAGTGCTTTCCTTGAGAGAGAGTTAGCATCCTCGTTCTCTTCCCTATATATGTGCTCAAATTTTAAGTCTTTGAACAAAGGGATGAGAGACCTAATCTTCTCCATCTAGCCCATAAGAGATGTAACAAAGAGATTACACTTATAGTTTATCCAGTCCACCACAATTTTGGAGTCCCCAAGAACGTGTAGCTAATCAATGTCAAGTCTATAGGCTAGAGATAATGTGGCCCAAATGGCAAGGAGCTCGGCTCTGGTATTCGATCCCATCTTGCAATTGAAATTCCACCTATAAGAAATGTTCTCCCCAGTTTTTATAAGTCCTCCAGCTCCACTCAGAGTGCCATTATTTTGAGAAGCACCATCGAACCAACATATATTTGGAAAAAATAGATCATGGGGTTTCCTTATCCTTTTGGGGATATGAGAGATAAGGATTCGAGCACTTGGTCCTTCCATCAAACCACGAATCTAAAATAAAGCTCCCTGGACAGAAGGAGTGGAAGATTCAAAGATGCACTTATTCCTAATCAGCCATATAATCCAACACGTCACTGCAGGTAGAATACACAGAGTCTTTTCCTTCTTCTGCCAATTTCCAAAGCAAAGTATAAGTGAATTACCTCCCCAAACTGTGGTGAAATTGTACTCAATAGCCAAGATATTCCAAATTTGTTGTGTGAAGGGACAACAAACAAAGATATGGTGAATCGACTCCTCCTCCCTGTAGCATAGTGAAAAGACACTCGGACCTTCCCATCCTCTTTTTCTCAGGTTATCCCAGGAGATAAATTTATTCTCTAGAGCCAACCGCATAAACAATTTGATTTTGAGAGAAATATCCCACGTCAAAAATGTCTTGCGCCAACCTGTAACTGTGGTAGGCCAATATTCCCAAGCCAGTGCATTATAAACATTTCTAACTGTCAAGACCCCAGAGTGATCGCCCCCAGTCCAGATGAGAAAATCGTTTGTGGGATGTAAATGAATTCCCGAGAGAATGAGTGCCTTGCAAAAGGATGACCATTCGACCGCTAGATCCCTGGTGAGTTCTAACTCCTCATTGGTTTTCCATTGATTTGTTATGAAGCCCAAAGAGGCCTGTGCAGAGGCTTGATATAAAAAAGTAATGTTGCATGCCTTTAGCGCCCCACGTAGCTCAAGAGATAACAGGGAAGAATTATCAATTCCTGAAATTTTATCCAAACCAATTAAAATGGAGGTGTCATTCCCAGGTTTCCAACTGATCCAACGAGTAATGATAGGAAGCGACCTCATTAAGTTTTTCCAGATTCATGAAGCAGTTGGTTGGAGAGGCGATGCCGACCTAAGCCAGGTTGCCACTGAGTAAAAAGGGAGGTATTTATCCTTGATCATTTTCTACCAGATTCCTTCCTTAAACAACGCAAGCCACAAAGAATTTGTTGCCAATGCACAATTAAAGAGAAAGATATTTCGAAGACCCCATCCACCAAGGTGTTTGGGTTTTGCTAACGTCTCGCAGCTACAGAGATGGATTCTCTAAGTCTTACCACCTCCTGCCCACAGAAAATCAAAAATAATTTTGTGGATCTTTGAGAGCACTAATACTGGTACCGCCGCCAAGGCCATCCAATAAACAGACTGTGTTTCAAGCACTGATTTAGCTAAAATGAATCGACCACCAAGAGTCAACCAACGGTTGCACCATTGATTAATTCGATTTTCAAACTTAATTAAAATTCACATCCAGTCTTCAAACAAACTCTTCTCAAATTTTAAATGATACCCCAAATATCAGAATCCCACAGACAGAGCCTCAAAATTAAACGAGAACAACCTTCTAAACAATTCCAACAATTCTTGGATCCCATTAAAATGGAAAGTTGATTTTTGGGTCCTAATTTTTAATCCTGATGCACCACAGAACGATTCCAATATCGTTTTGATCACCTGCCATTCCTCCAGGGAGGCCTTAGACATAATTAGCACATCGTCAACAAAAATAAGATGAAGAAATTTTATAATCCTTGATACCTTGACTCCAATTAATTTGCCTTCCGCTTGAACCTTTTTTAAAAGAATACTTATGCTTTCCATGACAAGAATAAAAACAAGGGGCGAGAGCAGACATCCTTGACGCAAGCTGCACTTGCTTGTGAATAACGAAGAGGCCTCCCCATTGATCAGGACCGTGAAGGAGGAGCTAACCACACAATTCATAATCCAATGGATAGAGTGAACACTAAAACCAGTCTGTACTAAAATCAGACGAAGAAAATCCCAATTTACACAATCATAGGCTTTCCTTAAATCAAGTTTAAGGATTAGTTCTTTTTATTTCCTGGATTTGATACTATGTATACATTCTTGTGTTGTACCAATGGCATCCAGTATTTTCCTGCCTTTTAAGAAACCAAGTTGTTCACTCGAAAGTTCCCTCGATAAAATAGGTTTGATCCTATTTGCAATTACCTTTGAAATCAGTTTATAGCATAAATTGCAAAGTGAAATTGGTCTATAATCCCCAAACGACCGCAGATTATTATCCTTGGGGATCAGCGTCAAGAAATTTGTATTAAGAGAGATTTTAACCCTCCCTCTAATTCTAGAGTCTTCCACTAAATCTAGAAGGTCATCCCCCACAACATCAAAAAATTTAATATAAAACTCAATCGTCCAGTCGTCCAGGCCTGGACTCTTATCAATTGAAAAGAGTTTTAAAACATCCCAGATTTCCTGTTTGGTGACCGGTCTATCAATTAGACATGAATCCTCAGCATTCACAAAGCACGGGAACAATCGGGCAAGTTCCATTTGATCCATAGGAGAAATGCAAGATTCCTTTGAAAATAAATTCTTAAAATACCTGTTTGCCTCCGCCTTTAGAGCTTCTTGGCCTCTGTGTTCCTGTCCCAATTCATCCCAGATCTCCCAAATATGCTTTTGATTCCTCTTCGCACTAGCGAATTTATGGAAATACTTAGTATTCTGGTCCCCACTTTTAAGCCAAATTGCACGACTCTTCTCCCTCCAATGTTCTTCATCAATGAGTAACAGCTGGTTACGTTCAGTCTCCAATGTCTTTAATCTGCTATCGCTGAAAGGAGAATGCCCAGATCTTGGTAAGGCAACTAAAGTATCCCTGATTTCCCCCTCCAGAGTTAAAAGTCTTCTTTGTTGATCACATCTTTCTTGTTTGGCCTAGGACTTTATCCGAGCCTTTAGAACTTTCAACTTCCACACAAACCTATGTTGAACATATGATTCCACTAAAAAGTCTGGATCCTTCTAAACAATATTAATAATGGGCGTGAAATCTACCTCATTCAACCAAGTAGGATTAAGTTTGAATGGATAGGCCATCGAGTAAGGTTGAAGATCGAATTGAGCTATCACTGGAGCATGATCTGAAACAAATGGAAGGTCCACCCAAGACTGGAACCTGCCCAACTCACTGAGGAGGTTTTCTAAAACAAGTATACGATCCAGCCGCTTTGAAATCTTATCCAAACCACTTCTACCATTCCTCCAGGTAGGTACCAGTACGTCTGGAACCAAGTCAATCAGGTGGTGGTCCAGTATCATTTCTTTGAAATAGTCTTCCCGTTTGTCCAACTGAGTTGTCACACCCCAGAATTCGTCAGATCTAATAGTAAAATTAAGGTCTCCTGCAAGAATCAGGTTTTTACTATCTAGAAGACCCCCCAAAGCCACCCGATCCCAAAAAATCTTCCTCTCAACACAGGGCCCATAAACATTTAAGAAACAAATTTCATGTTTGTTTTCAAGTGAGAATCCTTTCAGAATAATTCCCCCACCACAAAGAGATGGAACCAGAGAGAGTTTTTCAGGGTCCCAAGCAGCCAGTAGCCCACCCGAACTCCCCACATAATTGACCGCGTAAATATACCAATTTGGAATGAATTTAACCATAAATTTTCGTGCCTTTTCCTCATCAACAAGAGTCTCTTGTAACAAAATCACATCTGGTTTTACTTTCCTACAAAATCTACGCATGGAGGCTTGTTTTAGGGTGCCCCCCTATTACCCATGATTTTGGTCATCATGATGATGTATTGATGATGGTGTACTCAGGCTCTTTATAAGAACTTTCTCTTGAGAAAAGTTACTTTCATCTCTTCCCAGAAAACTCATTTTTGAAGAAGGTTCGCAGGTTGCTAGTATATTTGGGTGCGAGAATGCCTGATTCTCGCAGGCTGCTTTAAGCCAGGGTGCAAACTTATCGCACTGTGTTGAACAACTAGGGTGCGAACTCTTCCTAAAGCATGAAAAAAAGATGAATTCTCGATGCTTCTAGAAGGGAATCTTCTAGAAGGATGGGTTGGCATTCGAATGGTTATGCTAGTACTGGATTCCCTGATATTTTGGGATCATTCTTATCCAAGTAACTATCTCATTCTTTCCTATATATTGAGAGAATTCTCATGGAAAAGGTTAAGCAAGATTCATTGGAGAATTGGTGAAAGAATTGTGTGAAGGACTGAAGCTTGAACAACAGTTTGGAAACTCCAGCAAGTCTATCCAAAGGAGTTGATATTCTCATGCAAAGATTGAGCAAGTGTGTGTGTCGGAGCCAAGAGCCATCGAAAGGAAGTTTGCAACATCAAGGCTCAGGTTGTAATCTTTACTTTCAATTAATATAATACAGTGGCATGTCCCTTTCCCATAAAGCTATTTCCACTTTATTGTGTAATTCCTTGATCATACACATAGGTTAACTATTGAATAGATTGTGTTATCTTCACTTTGGTTGGTTTGTGTTGTCTTGGTCTTGACTGCACGAGAGCACTGGAGCGAAGCGGGAGCAACAAAGACCATAGGAAGCAATAATAAGGTATGTTATTTGTTCTTGCCTCCTATTTAATTCAATGGTCAAAACTTAGGGAAAGAGTCATGTCCTGTCTTGCTTTGTTCTAGATCCAGATGGATCTAGGGAGATCTATTAGTGTCTGCACCTATCGATTAATCCAATAACAAAATTGGCGACTCCACTAGGGAGCAATCCATTTTCTTTGTGGCTTTTGGTATTTTTCTATGGCCATTTGCTCTTGTTTCACTTTTCTCCTTTCCTATCAATCTCTGAGTCTTCAGGATATCCTAATAGACCCTCTGGGTCCAGAGGCCTTTTCAATTTTTCCTTCATTTTCCAAAAATTTGACTAGTTTCAGAGGTTCTCGCACTGCACTTCACTGTAGCCTGCGAGAATCCACAGAGTTCGCACTCTGCCTTTAGGTTGCAATGCGAGGTTCTTGCACTTTGCTCAAGGGCCACCTGCGAGAATGCCTAATTCTCGCACTGTGTAATACTACCAGCCTGCGAACTCATTTTTTCAAAATTTTGGATTTGAGTTTTGGCATCTTCAACTTCCCAGATCAGTCTAGGTGCCTTACGAGCGTTTCTTGGACCATTGATTGGTGTCTTTCTTGTCTTCGTTTGCGTGCATGAACAGTCTTAGGATTGCAAGGCTCTTCTTGTCACTTTTGTCTTGACTTTCGTTTCTTGACTTTTCTTGGCACAACCATTCTCTCTGATTTCAGAATCTGAGCGTGTTTGATTAGTTAAGAACCAGTGATTGGTTGAAAGTTGAGTTGCTTGGTCATCTTTTCTCATTTTCTTATTGTTTGAAAGATCATTTTTCTTATACAATTGAAAAGACTATATTGGTTTGCTTTTTATTTTTGTTTTCATTGAAAGAGTGTATTGGATTTTTATCATTGTTTGTTCATTGGTTTTTTATTTTCTGTACTCTCATTGGCATAGTGAGGGTCCTTTTTGAAAAGTGAACAAAAGTTTTTCTTTCAAAAATCGTTTTTATCTTCGAAAACATTGAAAATCAAATTATTGAAATTTTTGAAAAAGAAGCAATAGAGAATTGTTCTTTGATGCGTGATTTGTTGCATTTGAATTTTAAAGGAAATTTTGCATTGTAGTTCAAGGTTGATCTGGAAAAATTTCTTTCCCTCCCATACATAGGATTCATTGAACGAAAAGTGATATATTTCATTCTCATCCATGCATTGTTGGGTCAGAGTCATACAACATAAGTTTCATCTTCGTTTCCTTTGAGTAAACAACTGCTCTTAATAACACTGCGTAATCATAAAATTTATCTAGTAACTCTTTTTTAGGGCTCTATTACACCAACATTTAGCTAGGCTAGCGCTTTGGAGTAGGAAGAGAGATACACTCTCCAAAATCTCAAGACACACAATAGTATCTTGTGTTAGGGAGTGTTAAATTCCATTTGCAACATCTTGTCCTGGGAAGCCCTTCTCACACAAGGGTCAAGCACGAGGTCGCATTGATATTGGCAGAGTTACTCACCCTGCTTTGTTGGTATCAATGTAGAGATTGCACGTATTACAGGGATCACTCGGAGGTATACCCACAATGATGAGTGGAATCCTTTTGAGTTGATTTCGGGCTAGATACCCTACCCTTGCATGTGGATCGGACTGTCGACTGTCCCCCCAGGCTTTATTGTTGTTGGTGGTGACCTTAGTGGCCTTTCTCTCTAGGTTCTTACCCGAGGTGACTGTGGAGGGGAAAGTCTTCACGGTACCTGGAATTGACATTGACCAAACTCACTCGGGTTCCTTGGAGGGTATACCCACGATTATGTGTGGGAGTTTGCACCAGGGTGTAAGTTCGTTAAGCAGGTCGTCAGCGTAACTTTTCCACCCTAGCCCCGCCCCTTCTCATCTCGTTGTTGCGACATTGGATTTCATCACCAACTAGTGGCTTCGAAATTAGAAGGTCTTGTTTGCTTGGTGTTGCTTCCTAGATTTTGTTTACTAGCGTGTGTTGTTTGTTTCTCAAAGTTAACCATAGGATTTTCTTCGCGAAGTTTGTTACTCGTTTACAATAGTTCCACCACGTCGTTCACGTAGAATGCAGGGTTTATCTCTAGAGCATCTGGAAGGTTCTCAACCCTTGCCTACAAGTACATCGGAGGGCTCTCCTCGGCAAAGTGAAGCCACCGTCGTCACCACACCACAAGTAGAACGAACTGACTCTCCAGAGCATTTCGAATTACCAATACTCGAGAGGACTTTCGACTTCACCCTGATTTTGAGAGACGTTTTATGCGAGCAAACTCTTCTGGAGACTTAATTGTTGTCTATTCCGGATCTCCGATTGGACCTGGGGACCAAGATCCTTTTTGGTCTACGGGCATTTTTCGGTGAGACCTTTTTGGTCCAGGTTCACCTGTGATTTCCGAGATCAACCCACCTGTGATTTCTGAAATCTCTGATATAGAGACAGTACCAGTGACTACCACTTATCACTTTACTGTCCCTGCCGAAATGGCCCATCTCATAGCTACTACGAGTGTTCCAACCAGGTTTTCTGCGGTTAGTCTTGCCCCTATTAACACACTGCGAATGCCCAACGTCGCCCAGACACTACCACCTGGATACCGTGCGTTGAATGCTTCCATTCCTACTCCTGCACAAACTCCATCCGACTCTCCTAGTGGTCCTTCTTCTTCTAGGCATTTTCTTCCCGGTTTTGTCCCAACACTCCCTCAATTTCCTTTTGGAGGACCTTCTTCGTCCTCTACTGGCAATCCTAATCCTCATGGCACTCTTCCGTCATTCACTCCAAATTATCAGTTTCCGGTCGGTGGACAATTTCACCAAGGTAGTATTACACAACCCCCTCTCAGTGGGCAAATCCAAATTGGAACACCACCTTCGATGGGAGGACCGACCCCACCTTATGGGCGAAACATACCTCCATCCTTGGCCCAGTATTGGAATCAGTTGATACAAAATCCTCCTCAATCGACTGGGGGGCAGCAGTTTCCAGCTGCGTCAGTAACACCCCCTAGTATGGGCCAACCATATCCAGGTTCGTTCAAACCCATTTGGGGGGAAAATGCTCAAACTCAAGCCCATGTTCCAGGGTATAATTCTATGAGCTACTATCCTCTCCAACCACCACCGAATATGCCTGGGTCTTCACATTATATGCAGACTGCTTATGGTCCTATTGGTTTGTCGATAGGGCTTCCTCCCCAAAGCCACCAGTACCCGCAGGTGAATCGACAGTTACATTTTCTCGCCACTTTGGATCTTCCGGATTTGTCAAGGATTTTAAATGATCCTATTTGTCACTCTCCCCAATGGCCTGTTATTCCAGCCAAGCTTCCATCGGACATTCCTAAATTCAACGACAAAGTGGGAGAGGACCCAAACAATCACGTTATGACTTTTCACCTATGGTGTTCATCCAACTCATTGATGGATGACTCTATTCGTTTACGTCTTTTTCAACGAACCCTTACCGGTTCTGCTGCAAAGTGGTATAATGAATTGCCACGCGGTTTCTTCTCTGATTTCAACACCCTAGCTATGGCTTTCCTTACACATTACCAGTTACCGATCTGTTATGATACGGGGACCGAGATTTTGACTTCCTTCAAACAGACTAAAGGCACTCATATATCTGATCACATCCATGAGTGGTGAAGGAGACGACGTCTCATTAAACTTGAGCTCCCCGATCAGTTACTGGCAGAATGGCTTACAAAATCATTTGTGAATGAAATCGGTAAGGAGATTGCCATGGGTGGTGTAGTCACAGAAGAGCAGGCTATAATTCGTGCTCAATATCTTGACCTCGTTTACTCACAAACGGGAACCCTTTACGATTTACTACCTGACTTACCTCGTCCTAATACTTCCAGCACTCCAACTACTCCAGCTGCCTCACATGCAGCTGACGGTGTGATTGGTACTGCACAAGCCCAATCACATTCCACTTCAAACACAACCCCCAAATCTACTTCTTCTAATGTTCAAAATGCTCCGTCTCCTGCCACTCCCACCAGCAAGACTTCTGAGATAAATGCAGTCCAATCTACCCCAGTTGGTAAAAACAAATCTAAAAAGGGGAGAGGCAAGAATAAGGAGGGAAAAAATAATTCTCAAGCAGAGCAAACCAAAACTACCCCTGTTGACGATCGAGATAAGCGCAAACCACGATACCCTTGCCTTATCTATGGTGATGATCACTACACAAAGGATTGTCCACGACGTGTCGAGGTCACTAAGTTCCTTCAAGGAGCTCCAAAACCACCTGCACCGACCGTTTTGTCCCAACCCTTCCCGTCTCAACAACAAGCTCAGTTGGTCATCCACGACCAACCCTCTTCTTCTACTACATCATATGTTTTGATGTGTACTGGTGATTCTAAGTAGAACAACGTTGCACTCACTACTCGAGCCAAAGATTATTCTCCCTCTAAGGAGAAGGTTGACGATTTACCCCCTTCTTTGGTACAACCCTCTCCAGCGACTCCACCTACTAACGGTCCTATTCATCTCGAACGACCGAGCCTCGACACAGTTCTACGACCCCCCCCAAAGGGCGTTGTTCGGAAATCGGCTTTCAATCCTCATGCTCGTACGACCCAGAACTACAGCATTGTTGAAGATCTGGCCTAGGCACCTTCTGCGATGTCAGCCCTTGAAGTCCTTCAGACTTGTTCCGCACAACGAAAGGCACTGTTGAAAGCTATCGGTGGAATCGATTCGACAGATACGAATTTGATAGTCTTTGACTTGGAAGATCACATTCCAAGGTTACCCCCTCAACTTGCGTTCCAGATCCAAGTGGTTGTCTCTGACAAAAACATTTGCCGAACCGTTATCGATGAGGGTGCCTCGACATGTGTTATGTCTCTTGCTTGTTGGAAAGCCATTAGCTCTCCTCCTTTGAACGAATCCCATAACACTTTTAAAGCCTTCAACGACTCCGATTTTAAGCCCTATGGTGTCCTTCCTTCGTTGCCCATCACATTGGAAGGCAAGATGGTCCAAGTTGAAGTGGAAGTCTTTGACGCTCCCCTTGATTATAATCTTCTGCTTGGCTGCAGCTGGATCGATTCCATGCACGTCGTTGTGTCGACCCTTTTCCGTGTCGTACATTTCCATCAAGGAAAGGTTGTTACTGTCGACCAACTAGCTTTCTTCAATTCCGATACCCGTACTGGCAACGTACCGTTTATCGCTAAAACCCCACCGGGTTATGAGAACGTCGGTGTAGGCCTTCTCAAGGACTCTTCGTTAATGGGTACTTTCCCCATTCCACCGCCCGATGTTCCATGCTTGTCAGTTGCTTCTATCAACATGATCTCCACCATGCCTCGCGAACTTCCTGCGTCTCACGACCCCTGGATAGTCCCTGACCCTGGAGATCATCTTTGTTTCGGCGACGAAATGTCGTTAAGTCCGGTCGAATTTGCCTATCAGGCCATTCAATCGGCAACGCCTTCTACACCCTCTCTTGTTGAGTTGTCTCCCGATCCTTTTCGTGTTATTTTTCCCACTGACGAGACGATCATGTCCGTCATGGAGGACACCCCTTGGGATGATGGGCATCATCGTTCCATCCTTTTTCTGGAGCAACATACTCTTGAGAACTACCAACGGATTTCGACCCCGTCGACCATTGTTGTCATCTCGATCATTCCTGAGACTACACACGATGTGTTTGCCGAAGTGAACTTAAGCAATATTTCGCCCACTATTCCCATTGACATATCCATCAAACCTGGGATTGTCGAAAATATCCATATAGGAGCTTCGTGTTCTTCCGACGAAATCGTTACCTACACATCTCTATTCAAAGAATTTCGTGACATCTTTTCCTGGAGCTATGAAGAAATGCCAAGTATCGACCCTGCGATTGTGATACATGAGATAAAGACATACCTCGACGCTAAACCCGTCCGACAATGCCTTCGTCCAGTTCACCCATGTAAAGCGGCTGCTATAAAGCTCGAAGTCGAGAAACTTTTGAAAGTCGGCTTTATTTATCCAGTGGCTCTCACAGACTGGGTTTCCAATCTTGTCCCGATTGACAAGAAACAAGGCACCATTCGTGTATGCGTTGCTTATAGGGATATTAACAAAGCTTGTCCCAAAGACAACTTTCCTACCCCATTCGTCGATCAGATTGTCGATGACTGCGCCGGAAGTGAAATATTCTCTCTCATGGATGGTTTCTCCGGCTATAATCAAATCAACATTGTTCCCGAGGATCAACATAAGACTGCTTTTATTTGTCCTTGGGGTACTTTTGCCTATCTGAAACTTTTTTTCAGTCTTAAGAACGTTGGAGCAAATTTTCAACGCGCTATGTCTTATGCTTTCCATGATATAAAGCACATCGTTCAACCATATTTGGACGATTTACCCTCTCATTCAATGCGTCGAGTCGATCACCCTACCCACCTTCGAGCCATTTTCGTTCGCTGTCGGTTCTATCGTATATGTTTAAATCCTCATAAGTGCATTTTTTGTGTAGAATCCAGCCGTCTTCTAGGTTTTATCGTTTCACGTCAAGGGATTTGGGTGGATCCTTTAAAGGTTGAGGCGATCCTTAATCTCCCTCCTCCTTCTACACTTCACCAGTTGCAAAGTTTGCAGGGGAAAGAAAACTTTCTTCATCGTTTTATCCCAAATTATGCCGAGATAACTCGTGGATTTACGCGGCTATTAAAGAAAGATTCTGAGTTTGTATGGGATACCATTGCCAACAATGCTTTTGAATCTTTGAAGTTGTCCTTAACGTGAACCCCGCTTCTCTTTCCCCCCGATTACAGTCGCGATTATTTCCTTTACCTTGTTGCCTCCGCTAACACCATTGGCATGGTTCTCGTCTAAGAGGATGATGCTCACAACGAACATGTTATCTACTACTTGAGTCGAAGTCTCACGCCGACTGAAATCAAGTATCAACATGTCGAGAAACTAGCCTTGGCTGTCGTCCAAGCCGTCCAACGCTTCCGACACTATATCCTCTCATGCAAGACTATGGTGATTTCCCATTGCAACCCTATGCAACACATTCTGGTGATTTCCCATTGCAACCCTATGCAACACATTCTGACACGTCAATTGCTAGGGGGCAAATACTCCAAATGGATTGTCATACTCCAGGAGTTTGATTTGGAATTCGAACGCACCAAGTCCAAGAAGTCCTTAGTTTTTGCTGAGTTGATATGCGACTTTCCCCATTCTGCAACGGAAAATGTAGCAGTAGATTCATTACCCAATGAATCTCTTTTCCTTATTAGCACTGATGATATTTGGTATGGGGATATCATTATATATCTCCAAACCCAGACTTTCCGGCCATCTTTGTCCAGTACTGAACGACGTCGCATATGCTATCAAGCTCGTCAATACATTATCCTCGGGGATACTCTTTATTGTCGGGGGATTGACTCTGTTTTTCGACGTTGTCTAACGTTCGACGAAGCTGAGAAAGCTCTAAATGACTGTCATTCTGGAGCATGTGGTGATCATATGTCTGGGTATGCTACTGCCCAAAAGATATTACGCGCAGGGTATTTTTGGCCTTCTTTGTTTAATGACTGCATTATCGTCGTTCAGAAATGCCATGCCTGCCAGACCTATAATAAGAAGATTCGGTCACATCTTGTTCCTCTTCACCCTGTGGTCTCAGTTGGTCCCTTTGTGAAATGGGGCATTGATTTCATGACATGTCACCCTCACTCGGCCGGGGGGCATGGTTACATTATTGTAGCCGTTGATTACTTTACGAAATGGGCCGAGGCGATGCCGACATTTGAAAACACTGGAAAGACTGCAACATTTTTCATTTTTAATCACGTCATAGCTCATTTTGGTGTTCCTCAAGCTATCGTCACTGATCACGGTAGCCACTTTAGGAATTTTATGATGTCCGAACTTACTGAAAAGTTGGGTCTTCGCCATGATAACTTAACGCCCTATTACCCACAAGCCAATGGCCAAGTCGAAACGATTAACAAAGTTCTCATAACTATGCTCCGACGAATGATAGGGATTCATAAAACAAGTTGGCATACAATGTTGTTTTCGACATTGTGGGCGTACCGGACATCCGTCAAGTCCGCTACTTGGTTTACACATTTTTGGTTAGTCTATGGTGTGGAAGCCATTCACCCTATCGAATGCGAGATACCTTCTTTAAAACTAGTTGTTGAACTCCTACCCAACACTTCTTCTGAGGAAGAACGTCTATTGTATCTTATGCGATTAGATGAAACCCGACGTGATGCCACCCTAGTCATAGAAGCTCAGAAAAAACGTGTCAAGGCCCAATACGACAAGCATGTCAGGCCTCCCGTTTTCTCCGAAGGTGATCTTGTTCTTCTCTATGAACAAGATCGAGATATGTTAGGAGATGGGAAATTCGAACCCATGTGGCGAGGTCCTTATATCGTTCAACGAGTTTTGGAAAAATGAGCTTATGAGTTGGTAGATTACGATGACATCCCTTTGAGTGAACCCAGGAATGGGTTGTACTTGAAGAAGTACTATGCATAAATTCATCTGTGCACAAGTACTTGTATTTTTAATGTATCATACTTTTTGTGTGTTACTATAGTTTGCTTTTGTCGTTATCTGGTCTCTGCCCTTATGTGACGTTGTGTTTGATTTCTAGATGTCGAAGTCTTCGCTACCCTATATTGGCTTCGTTGATGGCGCTAGCCGTAGTACTCAGAACCTTGCTTCCGCTGCTTGGGCAATTTACGCCCCTACAAACGAACTTTTCTCCTTACGAGGTGTGTGTCTCGGCCGTGCAACCAACAACATTGCAGAGTATAGCGCCGTTATTGAATTATTGGTTGATGCTATCTCGCTCAGAATTCGTCATTTGGTTGTGCGACTTGATTCACAGCTAGTAGTACTACAATTAAGTAATGTATATACCATTCGAAGTCCTACTTTGTTACGGGTGTATTTGCGAATTCGTCTCTTGGAGCGTTATTTCGATTACATTGAATATCAACATATTCTTAGATGTCTAAATACATTAACAGATGCATTGGCTAATTATGTATTGGACAGACATTTGAATCATTTATAAATCAATCACATCAATGTTCACACAACACATGATAAACCGGTAGAAGTTGTCTGTATATATAACGATCAAAAGAGTTTTTTACAAAAAGTTTGTCTGAAGACCAAAATGTCAAAATCTGAAGCTCATAGCTTCTACATAGTGACGTCATGGATGATGTTCACGGTAACACACGACTGCCCGAGCAACCCTACGGAGCAGTCAACTCATGGATGTTGATACTCCTACAGTATGACGTTGATCACGTCGTGGAACCTCTTCCAGAGGCATGTATGGAATATCTACGGTCAGGCCCTCTAGATTTTGTTCCACCACCTGATAATCCTCAGCATATTGTGGCACTGCCACTACCTCTCCTCCCCGCTGAATGGGAGAAGTACCATGAGGTCGGTAAGGTCCAACATCTGTGTTATCAAAAATGAATTTTTTATTAGTCTTTGGACGAACATATAAAACAAAAAAATTTGAATATGATAAAAATTCACAAAACATTTAAAAAGAGAAAAATGTGTGTACTTCTTACCAAGGTCACCCCACTGAGCATCCTCTGGCATTACTAAGTCCGGATCTCCTCGGAAATCTAACCTGACATAAGCATAGTCGTCAACCATCAACATCTGTGGTTGAAGCCAGTCAAAGAAAGTATCATCATACTTGATGATCGGTCCTGCTACGTGCCGGGCCATGAGCCGACACCATCTCAGCATCCTTGGATCCCTGGGAGCCGGTAAATTCCACTCAACCTGCAGTCTCAATAAGGGAACCCTCTCAAGGAAGAAGGACACCAACAAAGATCCGTACCCGAATTTCTTCAGGTCGCCTCGTCTGCATTTGGTCAACTACTTTTTTATACTGCAAAGCACAGCATCTGCCCAGTTGAATACCCGAGGTTCAATACACTCAATAGCATACTGTAACGCCATGTGAGGAGCAGAACTCCTAGCCATCCAAGATATGGTGAATACGATAGTACGGAGGTTCAAATCTCGTACCCCCCAAATAGCTACTTTTCCTTTCTTTCTCTCAGCCTCGGGAACGTAGTGTAAACGACAATACTCACTCATCTGTAGCCCACCACCTGTTCTACCATTCAGGCTCACATAGTGCCCGTGCCGTGACAATCCAGTCAAAAAGTAAATGTCCTCGATATCTAAGGACAGTGTGTGGACCCCCACATGAAATACCTGCTGATCAGGGTCCCACATACGCACCAGGTACTCTAACAACCTGACTTGGGCCCTCATGCCCGGGATGCGAAAGTACTTCAGGAGGCCACAATTTCTCAAAGCAGCAATAGTAGGTGGATGATTTCCGACAATTGCATTGTCTTCTTCGTGCTCCCTTTCGCGCCATTCAAACACCATTTTGATGGCCAATTATCTGCATAAGAAGCACAACAAGAAGATTAGCAACTTTTTTTATGAGTTCATTCTCTTTCATTGAGTGAAATTTAGAAATTTTTTTGAGCTTTGTGGTTCTCGCAGGTGCCATGTGTGCACAGTGCGAGAACCTCGCAGGCTGCCTTAGGCTCACCTGCGAGAATGCCCCATTCTCACAGGTCCCGTGTAGCCTGCCTGCGAGAATGGCAGTGTGCAAGTAGGGCTTGCAAAATCAACCCAAAAATGAAATTTTAACCAATGAAATTGCAAAATTAAACCATGAAAGTGTTAAGGACAAAGAGCCTACCTTACTGTCGCTGATGGCTCGCTGAATGGACACTCGTAACTGCTGCAATATAACGCCGAACTTGGAGGGTAAAAGAGGGGTTTTTTGAGCTCAAATAGTGGAAAGGTAAAAATGATATGGTAAAAGAGTTGTTATTCCTTTTTATTTACTTTTACTATGTCATTGGTTTTTTATGATTATTTATCTATTAAACCCTAATTCCTAATGCCCTGTTGAGTGTAGTTTTTGCAGGCGAAACAATTTTGATGGTCATGCATAGGGATGCGAACATATTTTTTCTTTGTCATCACGTGTTTTGATTATTTTTTATATAAAACCTCGAGCATAGTCTTTGTCCGTTCTCACGCTCGAAAATACATGAGAATGTGATTGAGCATACTTTTATCACTTTTTCGGGCTCAACAAGGTTATACGAAAAATGAACCCCCCTGGAGTCCTCTTTAAGCTCTTTTCAGACTCTCTAAACATGAAAAGATCACCGAGCGACCTTGCTGTTTTCACGCTCAATAAAGTATTTGAAGAGAGCGTCTGGTGAGCGATAATTTATCTCTTTTTCGGTCTCATCCAGACTATTTTACGAAAAAGGAACTGAGAGAGTTCTCTTTTAAGTGTTTTTCCAAACTCTATAATCATGAAAAACCTTCAATTTTTCTATCTCTGGACTCGTTAAACAAACATTAACAGACCCGTAATAGGACCAAACCACTCCTTCTTAAGGTTCGTTAAAAATACTCCGAGGGACTCGTCCGAAGGATGAACTTACATCGACAAGCATATGTTATCCTCCTCAAACTTGCGTAAAAATAAAGAGGTACTCGCCAGAAATGGTGGGGGAAAATTTGGGAAAGGTATATGTTTTCATCTTCGTATTGATTGGCAGTAACTGTCGCTCTTGAACATGACACTCCCTATTTATCATTTGAAGCCGGTTTGGGAAATCCATTTTCCTCTCATTCGATTTGCTACAAGGTCATTCTTTGTGTCGTCTTTGAGTCAATGCTGCCAAATCATTGGTCGTGTCGTTCATATGTTCAAGAGAAGTCCATCTGAAACCTATATTGAGTCGGCCATCTACAGTTGTCCATTCTTTCCGTGTTGGCCTTCCCTGTGTCCGGTCCAATTTGCATCATACTCTGTTTCACCTTCAAAATCTGTTACTCATTTCATGTCATTGATGGGGGGATACATCAAGGCCCTCCTGTGATGAGTTTTGTTCCGTCGACTTCAGCTCATTATCCAGAATCAAGACTTAGAAATTATTTGGTACCTTGGAGCTTGCATGCCTCAATGGCAGGTTTCCTCGCTTTCGACAGTGGGTTTACATCATTGACCCCTGATCGAAAGATTCCATCGGATGTTCGACTTCAACTCATTTATTCACACTCGATGGATTGTACTAGGGTACCTTGGGAGTCATTGACATCAATGGTGATTTCCCTCACACTTGTTAACGGTTTCATCAATGACCGGTAATCAAGTGGTTTCTACCATGTTCAACTTCAACACATGTAATTACATGGTTAGATTCATACTTTGGGCGACGAGATTGAAGACTCTAGATATCATCTATGTGATCCAGGTTGCGATGGAGTATGTATAATTTGCGACACATAGATCCACTGTGTATGTCTCGTGGCTATGTCGTCTTAATTTGAAATTTCTCGCATAGATCCACAGTGTATTCTTGGTGGCTATGCTATATTTTGATGGCATGGATCCACAGTGTATGATTGGTGGCCATGACCTATGTCTACGATGTCATTCGTCTATGATCTGAGTATGGGAATGCCTACCTCAGAATTGGTCTATATGATATTCTGCAGATGCTTGGTTGTTCGCAGGTTTCCGATTAGGTGTGCTCCTGGTTCCCGACACACACATGCAACTTACAAAGTCTTTTGGCTGTCACTGGTTCCAATCTCATACTTTGGGGGGCATTCTGTTACCCATGATTTTGGTCATCATGATGATGTATTGATGATGGTGTACTCAGGCTCTTCATAAGAACTTTCTCTTGAGAAAAGTTACTTTCATCTCTTCCCAGAAAACTCATTTTTGAAGA
>ML835337.1:38198-48487 GCA_009831015.1 Picea engelmannii | reverse complement strand
CCTTTCAACGAGCCATGGACATTGCCTTTATTAGGGAGAAGGACAAGTTTGTAGTCATTTATTTGGATGACATAACAATGTTCTCACAATCTCATAAATAACATTACCATCATTTGAAAAAGGTCTTCTTGAAATGCAGAAAATTTGGTCTCTTTTTAAATCCAAAAAAGTCATTGTCTTCCATGAAGGAGGGGAAATTATTGGGGCACATTGTATCAATTGAAGGGGTAAGGATTGATTCAAGAAGAGTAGAAGCTTTCCATACCTTGTCACTCCTTAGATCCAAGAAATAAGTTCAGTCCTTCTTGGGGAAAATAATTTTTTTGAGAAGGTTTGTTTCAAATTTTGTTGAATTGGTAAAGTATATTACAACTATGCTGAGGAAAGGAAATAAAATCAAATGGACTGTTGAGTCTCAAAATTATTTTGATCAGATAAAAAAGGCTTTGACTGAAGCACCTATGCTCATAAGCCCTGACTATTCCAAGGATTTTCTGATTTTTTATTTTTCTTCATTTGACACAGTAGCAATTGTTTTATTGCAGAAGAATGCAGAAGGATTAGAGTAGCCCATTGCCCTTTTCAGAAGGGCATTGAGGGATGCTAAAATAAAATATGACATCATGGAAAAATAGGCCTATGCTTTGGTCAAAGATCTCAAGAATTTCAGATTCAATGTGATGCATTCAAAATTCATTGCATATGTCCCTTCAGCCTCGGTGAAAGGGATTCTTATTCAGCCTAACATAGACGGAAGGAGGATCAAATGGATTGCCAAAATTATTGAATTCCATCTTGAAATAAAGCCCACCAAATTGGTTAAATGCCAAGGTTTAGCTAGGTTGTTGGTTGAATCAAATTGCAAAGCTCTGGGGGTTAATTTCATCAACATTAGCTCAAAAAATCAGCAATCTGAGTTGTCTGATAAAGGTTCTCAAGTCAACCCTCCATTGGCAGAATGCACTTGGTACAGGGACATTATATATTTTCTACAGAAGTTGTAGCCTCCTGATGGTATGGAGAAGAACAAGGTAAGAGCTTTGAAGCTCAAATCAATCAAATATTGTCTTATTGACCAAGTCTTGTATTGGAAAGATCCTTTAGGAGTGCCTTTGAGATGTCTAGACCCACAGGAGGCCCAAAAGATTATGTCTGATTTTCATGACAGTTTATGTGGAGGCCATCACTTCTAGAGAATCACAGCCTATTAAATCCTCAGAGCTGGGTATTTTTGGCCTAGTCTCTTTAATAATGTTTGTGAAAATATTAGAGCTTGTGTCAAGTGTCAAACTTTTCAAATCTTTGCCATTGAAGCTTGTGGTAGCTTCAGGACATTTTCAGTAGTGGGGCCTAGATTTTATTGGGGAAATTCATCCTGCTTCAAGTGGTCAGCATAGGTGGATATTGACTACCACTGATTACTTTATTAAGTGGATAGAAGCCATCCCTACAAGGAATGCCTCCCACAAGGTAATCATTAGTTTTCTTGAGGATATTATGGTGAGATTTGGTTGCCCCGAACAAAATTGTTACTGATAATGTTGCATCTTTCACGGCTGAATCATTTATCAAGTTTTGTGAGCAGTATGGAATTACATTGGTTCATTATAATCCTTACTACCCCCAAGGGAATGGACTGACAGAGTCCTATAACAATAGCCTTATAAATATCATCAAAAGACTGTTAGAAGACAACTAGAAAGCATGGGATTCAAAGCTTAAATTTGCTTTGTGGGATGATAGAGTGACAACAAAGAGATATCTTGGTGTCTTTCCTTTTCAGCTTTTGTATGGATTTGAGGCTATCTTTCCTTCTCACCTTGCTTTCCTGTGGAAAAATTCTTCCAAGGCTACCAAGGAAAACCTGATGATATGATCAGAAGAATACAACAGCTGGTAGAAGTGCAGTAGACTAGAGAAAAGCTACTAGACAAATCACAGGACCATCAACAAAAGATCAAGCAAGCCTTTGATAAGAAGGTAAGTAAAGAAGATTTCCAACTGGGAGATCTAGTGCTCAAGTTCGATGCACCCAAGCAAGACAAAGGCAAGCATAGTAAATTTGAGGCCTTGTGGATTGGTCCCTTCAAAATTTCTGAGGTATTTTCAAATAACACTTATAAGTTGCAGAATTTGGAAGAATTTGAAGTTTTTGGTGGCCCTGTCAATGGGCATTTTCTGAAAAAATATTTTGCGTAAGCCATGAGTGGATTTCCATGCCATTGTAAATATCATTTTTGTTTTATTTTTGATTGAATAAGTGACCCCATAGACCTAGGATAAGGCACTAAAACTACTTGTTCTTGGCAGCCCGCAGGGAGCATGCCATCCCCTGTGGAGCCAATGTTATCACACTAAGTTGCCTTGGGTATTTTAGCCCTTAGTTTTAAGTTTTTTAAGCCTTTCGATTTTTAAATTTTGCTTTATTTTCTTAAGTTTGATTTACTTAGGTTACCTTGAATAAATAAAGGCTTGAGTGTTGGCTCATTTTTTGACCCTCACATAGATTTTTAGCCTAGGTTCATTTTCTTGGTTAATGGTTTGACTCACCTCATGACTTGACACCAAGCCCGACTCAGTCATTGACCTTCATGACTTGACATGTATCTCTTTTCACTCATACCTTTGTATCCTTTCCATGTTGCCCCTATGTCCTATTAAAAGTGGTCAAATCATCTTTTTGAAAAAGAGCGATGCCAACTCACTAGGAGTTTCCATAGCGCACTCCTCGTCCTTTATTCCTTGTCATGATTTGTCATCATTTAATTGAGGTCATGCTCTACCTTGTTTTCAACACCGTGGTTCATTAAAAGATGCATTCGAGGATTTGATTGTAATGAGTTTGTTAACGATTTTAAAGATTTGAATGTTATCAAACTCGGCGCTGCTAAAACTGCCAGTTCAGACTAATTGCAGACAACGCTACAAGATCAGTTTTTGAGGTGGACTTAGAAGATAAGGTGGTCATGGTGATCTCCTAACTCATTGCAGAGACTAAGTTTTCATTACTCCTCCAGGTATTTTGTGGGTTCCCTCCTTTGCATAGCGAATCCATGTGATAGTTGTTGTCTGATTTTTGGTAGTAATTGTGTCTGCAAATCGCTCCCTCCTTCATCCATCTCCATCCATAATCTCCCTCTCACGGACTTGCAGCCACCACACCTGGTTTTCAGTTATCAAACACACAATTTCCTTCTATTCCTGAGTGTTGAGTGCCCGAGCAAATGTTTCTTCCTTGTATGCACACTGCACTACCCAAAATCGTTGTTGAAACTTCGTTGCATTTCCCCTGCTTCCTCTACTATTCGGATTGGAGTGTTTTTAGCCAGGTTTTCAAAGACCATTACACTAGTTTTCCTTCACTATATTGTTATTCTTCAGTTTGAGATCTACAGCCAGTAAGGGAAGGGAAATTTTCATTTCTTGTTTTCTAAAATCCATCAAAACAATGTGAGTTAGAGGAGAATCCTAGGAAAAAGTAGCCATTGTTCACTATCATTATCCCACTAAAGTATGCCTCTGTTTCCTCTCCTATCCTTCACTGCACCATAGCCTTTGACCTCTTATATTGACCCATGGAGACACCTCGGAAGAAGAAATCTCACAAGGGAGGAATTGTGGTCAGAATTGAGCCTTCATACATGCACCTATTTGATGCAGAGCCAATGGTTAGGGAAGTTTTTCAAAGGGTGGGTTTCCTCTCATTTTGCCAAAACATGCAGAGGGGACATCCTGAAGTGGCAAGGCAATTTGCCTCACATTTTGATGGCCTTAAGACTAAGGTAGGAGATATGGAATTTGAGGTGTTTGAAGCCTCTATTGCAGCAGCCACGGGGATTCCTAACACGGGGGAGAGATGGTTTAAATCCATGACTTTGAATGTTTCCTTCTCCAAGGAATTCCTTAAGCCAATTTATCATACTGACAACTTGTCCAAGGGGGTGCCTAGAATTCATCTAGTTGAATGTTTTGACAAGATGTTGAAGATCATCCAAAGATACTTCACATGTGAGGGAAGATTTAATATGTTATACCAGTACCATATAAGAATTTTGCTGAAATGAATATGGTAAAGATGAAATGAATATCCCTTTCTACTTTTTAAGGAGCATGGGGAAATGTCTGACAGAGTCCAAGCCAAATCCAAGGCTGTGGATACTAGTGTCTTTCATTATGGAATGATCAGAATGTTGGTAATGGAAGAATTGAAGAAGAGGAACATTCCTTGGGAGTAATTCATTGTTTTTTCTCACATGAAGTTGGACACAGCTTCAACTCCTCAGTCAAAGATGAAAAGTCCTTTTCCATCTGCTAGTCATGCTCCAATAGGAACAAGCAAGAAAATAAAGAGTAAATCCATTTCTCAAGGCAAAGAGGTTGTTAAGGAAGTTGAAGAAGCAGACAAGGAGGCATATCATTCTCCACATAGAGACTCTTCACCTCTTCCTGCACCAGAATTGGAAGAGGTCCCTTCATATACTAAAACCATAACCAAGAAAGGTAGAAAGTTGCATTTCTCTTCATCTCCATCGGCAGCTAGCACAAAATTCAAGAAAACTTTCACAAGATCATCATCTCTCAAGGATGTTGTTGAAGCACAAGTTCTACCAAAGGTTTCTATTCTGAAGAAAAAGAGAGACAAGGGTGAAGGCATTGAGAAGCCTATTGAGATGGTAGACAGAGCTCCTGTACAGAAGAAAGATGAAGGTGAAGCCATGAAGAATCCTGTTAATATTATCAAAATCATCACTCCACCTAGAAATCACAACTTCAAAAGATTGATTAGACAACTCAGGGAGGCTAGGAAGGCGGTTGTTTGCTTGAAATCAGAGGGTTTATCTGAAAGAATTAAAATGAAGGAGATCATGGATAATTATAGTAACACTCTTGATTTGGAAATATTTGCAGCTATAAGAGATATTCCTCTCCATAAACAACTCAAGAACCTCTATAGGAAAAACAGAGACTTCCAATCTCATAACAGAAAACTCAAGGCAAAATTGCAACACTTCAAGGATGAAGTGGCCGAGAGGAATTTGAATGTGTCGGTTGAAGCTACCATTGAAAAAGAGAAACCGATAGTAAATAAAAGCACACTTACAGTTAAGAATCCTTTAACTACAAAAGGAAAGAATATTTTTGTGCTATAAGGAAGTCCTCCTTCCACAAGAAGGAGTGCTAGGTTGATGAAATGATTGGGGGAATATAAGCTCTGTTTTTTAGAATGGTCTCTTTTTGCAAGAGTGAGTGATCAAGGATGGATTATTTTTTTCCACCTATACAGGAATCTACAGGCTTCTAACCTATCAACTCAAAGTTTTGATTAGTCTCATCATGCATAAAAGCACAGACATTATGTAGCACTATGGCACTACAGAAACGTCTATTTTAGCATGTCCTGCTAGTTTTCTACCTACAGTGCTACCAAATTTCCTAAGACTAAAATTAGCGATGGCGCTGTGAATTCCACAGAAATGCTACCAAATATCCTAAGTTGTGTAACAATGGCGCTACTGAATTCACAGGAATATTATAGTGGTGCTACCAAATTCTTTTTGTAAAGGGCGCTACCAATTCTGCGGGACCAATTAAGTGTTGGCGCTACCGAAGTTCACACATAGATACTCAGTGTTGGCGCTACTGAATTTCACACAAGGATACTCAGTGTTAGCATTACCGAATTGTACACAGAGATACACAGGCTCGGCACTGCCAATTCTGCAAGCCTGTTTTGGATCTACGCTATGAAATGTGCAGAGTATTTTGTAAATGCGCTACAAAAACTCGCTACCCAGCGCGCTACTGAACGACGCTACCAACTAGTACCTGTAATCAAGGGGTTCGAGTTTATCACTCAGGTGGGTGGATGATGATGTGGAGGAGGGATAAAGATCATAGGTGGAAACATGATGACAACTTACAACCTCTGCAAGACACTTGGCATTGGAAAGAGATGTGCTTCAATGAAGACAATGTCAGTTGAAAGTTTGTTGGATTGATTGCCAACATGTTTCCTTTTTTATAGCATAGTTGTTAGCACAGTTGTTAGTTTGAATAACTAATTTGGAGAATCCTATGGAAGGAAGGCCAACTCACACCTCTAGCTGGTGCCTTCTCTTTTTTGTTATAAATAGATATTCTAAATGCTTTAGTAGGTTCATATGGTTGAAATAGGATCCCTTATTGTAATATTTTGATGAAGCATACTGGTTCTTTGGTTATGGACTTGACTTGAGAATTTTGTATTAATATAAGTCAGTTTCTCTTATTCCATCTTATTGCCTCTTATACTGAAGTGTTCATGATTGAATGATTCACATGAGATTGTTATAGTTGTATTATGATGAATGTTTGATTATAGTACTATTATGATGTTCATCAGTGTTCCTTAAGCTTTGAATTCAAGAAGATCTTGTGTTTGAATTTTTTCCTCCTTAGGTTGCTTGAAGACATGATGTCCATAGAAAACCTCTACATTTCCTTCACCAAACTCTTCCTTCTATTTACTTTTACTCCTACTCACTGACTGAAGTTGATCAAGACCTCAATTGCTTGTTTATGCTAGCCCAGATTTCTGAGTTAGAACATTATTATCCTGAGTCTTATCCATTTGACCTTTTAAACACTCATTTACATTTACATATAATATGATGGGTACTGGGCTTATCCTCTCTGCAATCTGAGGGTGATTCCTAGTGCTAACAGGGTCAACCAGGGAAGAGATCTCAAATAGAATCTGAGGACCGAGTATTTATCCTTTTGGGGGGAAGACGAAAGGGATATATAAGGGATCAAAGTGCTTAGAGTACCCCTTGGATAGAGATAAGGGAGGGGAGCCCCCAGGCCCGGGGGCTGAAGAGGAAAGGGAGGGCACCGAGGAAGTAAAATCCACACTATTTTGAACTAAAATTTCAACAATACCAAGGGAAAAATAATTACCCGGTGAAACCATCGAATGGGCCACTGGGTTGGCTAGCAAGATGATCCAAGTGGATATTGGTGGCCACCCACCTATTCCAACTGGCTCCTCTTGACAGTTTTTAGTTCAACACGTTTTTTTGTACTTCTTTGTAATTGTGGGTTCTACTCTTCTGGGGTTGTCTGAAGCCCTACACATCTTCCAGGTTGATACTTATAGTGGCCTCCCACCTAATCCAACTGGCTTATTTTTTATGTTTTCATGTCAACACATCTTTTTGTACTTCCAGGGCCGTTTTGGGGCCCTAAACAGTGTTTTTTTGTCTCGCCACAATCAAATTGTAGACGGAGTCAGATTTTGACGATGTAATGTGTAGTTATCGATAATACCTTTCTAACGGGATATAACGCACCTAAAACAGAGGTCGTATGAAAAATTTACGACCCCGAGAAGTTGAGGTACCAACTTACCCATAGGGGCCCACATAACTTTTGGTGTTTCATCTCCTAGGGTTAGATTTTTTTATGTCTAGGGTTTTGGAATTCATGAGTAATGCTAAAAAAAGGCCTCTGGAGCCTCATTTTGATTATTCTGCTTAGACAGGTGCACATAGCAACCACATCTCTTCTCAGAGATACCTACCACCATTCGAGCAAGTGTTCCAGTTCTGCAGTTTTACAGTTTCAACCTATTTCATTTATTCAATAGAATATGTTGTTCACTAGATAGTTGTGTTGTTCTTCATATCTCTGTGTTTATTATATTCAGTCTGTTAATGAGTTCATTCTGCTCCTAAATCTGGATCACGGGATGACTATGTCCTCCAATTGGGAGACTGGCGACATAACTATC
Organism: Picea engelmannii; assembly: GCA_009831015.1. Taxonomy (NCBI): domain Eukaryota; kingdom Viridiplantae; phylum Streptophyta; class Pinopsida; order Pinales; family Pinaceae; genus Picea; species Picea engelmannii. Next base: position 40,716 of record ML835337.1, on the reverse strand, counting down.
AGATTTGATCGATCATTTGCTTCTTGCTCCTTCAATTAGTCCGAGGCCTAATTAGAAATCGTGGGCTTGACCACCTTCCATATTTTTTTGTGAATATTGAGCTAAGAAGGAAAATTCTTTCACTGAGCTTGGACATGCCCCACTTGATGAAAACTGAAACACCAAAATGGTATGTGCCAATAATCTATTTTTTTATTCCAAGAGAGGCCTTCATGGACTAATTCGATTTCTTCAGTTATACCATTCATAAGGTCCACCTCAATTTGCATCCAGAGCCATCGGTGATCCTGCTTGACATCCCAAACTTTTTCCAGCTGAAGGAAATGCATTAGTTTATTCCCTATGAATTATAGATCTTATGAATTCCAAAATGGAAAAGGAAGCCCTGGGAGGATCACCCAAATTTGGGAAGTGGATAGAGGCTCCCTATAGGGGTTGAAATTCACTTCCCATATCTTGATTACAAGACCTGAGATCCCCCAACCCCAATTTATCTTCAGGATTGAGCATAGATCCTCTTTTGACCAAAATTTAAAGCAAATCCAACCTCTCAACAGTTGGTGAAAAATTGGGCAATAAAAAATTACCGAATCCCATTTTTTGACAATGCAACCCATAAGTGAGTCTGAGCGGACTAATTTCCCACAAAACTTGTTGCCAACCGCTGTGTAAAGCAATTCATGGATGCCTGATATTTTTACGTCTTCACCCACCACCATATTGATTTTCTCCTTTTGCACTTTGACACAACATTTTCTAGCACGAGATTTTGGAATGCAGAAAGTCTCAGATTGAGGTTCCCCGATATCTAAAGACCCTTCAAACCTATTTTCCTCCTGAGGCACAATTGGGATGACTTAAGAGACTTTTGGAAGAGAGTTTGCAAGAGGAGGGATCTGGAGCGGCTCAAAGGAGTGAAAGAGGTTTATGTCGATCTCACCACCCTACATGCATACCTTGAGACTTGGAATTGCCTCCATCCTAACCATCGATTGATTTTCGGTTGGCTCAATTGAGGGCCCCAATTCCCCTAAAACGAGTGTCCTCTTTCCATGTTGCAAACTAATAAATTCTAGATCTAATATGAATATGTCGTGTGTGCCATCATTTGGCTCAATATCCACGAAATCCTCCTCCATAAAGGTTGTGACAGGTGGCAGGGTCAAGGTTTAACACATAACTATGCATCACTACTGATGAGGCCTTATGAGTTCACAAGCCGGTTGAAACCCTAGAACTTCTAGACCCCCGAAGAATTCCCCTCCAACAACACTCACATTGTTTTTCCAAACACTCAAAACTTGTTTATTAATTATAATTGTTTATACATGGGACATATAAGTATTTTAAATTATGTTTTTCTAATTAAAATTGTTCATATATGGGACCAAGTGTTTATGGATGCTTGTTTCATGTTGTTAATGGGGAGAATAAGGATGGACCTTGTAACAATAATAAGAAAATGTACCATGGAATAATAAATTAAAAATAAAAAAAGTGTGTGGTTTAATATTTTTGAAAAAATAATTTTTGCAATTATGAAAATATTGAAAATGAATTTAGAAGATATCCTTTATGCACAATATTAGATGCATTGTCAATTCCTGCTAGCTCAACCGGTTAAGGCATGGGTTTAGTTTGCTAGGCGAACGGAGTTCAATACCCTTACGGTGTGTTTAGTCGAGAGTAGAGACCCAAAAATCCATCCATGTTAAGGATTGGTGCAGCCTAGGCCGGGTGTGATCCCTGGGTGATTTTAACGACTTAGATGCCCCTGGGTTGTGGTTTCTTAGCCAAGGGTTGAAATGTTGGCCCCGCAAGTGATGGGCATTTCTAACAAAAAGAAAAAAAAGATGTTTTTATTGTGATATTTTTAATCACAATTTGGGTCAAAATTATAAATAAAAAAAACCAAACTGAGTTCAAAAACTTTAGTGTGACTCTAGACTCATATAAAAACAAATATCTAAATAAGTAATTTTGTGATTTCAATTTCCTAGTTTTCTTTATCCACTCTCTCTCTCTCTCTAGGTCCCATAGACAAAGTTGGTCTAAAGGATGTTAAAAGACATCATCATCACCATTTTAAAGTGTTGGATGCAAGTTCCAAGTTTCACTCCAAATTTATTATGGTTCATGGTTATTTGGACTATTACTACTAGAATCTTAAACACCAACCAAATAATTGATTTGCCCAAATATGATAAACAAGATGTTAGGCCACATGAGTTTATTGACTTTGGTTATAGAAGTGATATGAAAACATCTTTGAAAGAACTAAGTTCATGAGCACATTGAGTGGGCATGATACAAAGGAGTCCAATACAAGTGAGTGTGACATAGAAAAATGTGACACATATGCACACAAAATTAGTTATAGCATTGGTATGATGGGAGAAAATAACAAAATGCATTTTAGCATGTGGTTTCTTAGCCAAGGGTTGAAATGTTGGCCCTGCAAGTGATGGGCATTTCTAACAAAAAGAAAAAAAAATATGTGTTTATAGTGATATTTTTA